>PNEQ01004636.1:158241-208620 GCA_003012365.1 Medauroidea extradentata
AAAAAAAAACACAGAACTAAAGTAGCCGTAAGTAATATCCTGCACAAGCACCAAGTTTGGTGAAATACTGAAACATGATTCAACTGATATCACAGGTTACAGAAAAATTCAAACAGCTGTCATTTTCTAATTGTCAACACGGCGTTAACAAAACACATAAAAGTCACGACACATCACTAAAACTATATGTGTAGTGATTTCGATTTCTCTGAAATATGTTTTTCTTTTAGATATCTTGTGTGATCAAAAATTTTCAAATTACCACCATTTTGAAAGTACAGCCTAAACTCGGCTTGTATAAAACACATATGTCATGTTAGTTTGCTAGTGTTATACAAGTACCGAGTTTAATGGAATTAAAAAAAAAAAAGTTCATTACATACATGTGTTGAAACAATGTTCAAATGGAAATCATTGTAAAAATATGAATACAACACGAACAAATTACTCAAAAGTAATATCTTCTTAAAATATAATATATCTGTACTCGTCAAATGAAATTCGGAAAATTATTTCATTAACAAATCAATAAACAAAAAGTTACCAGCATAACTTATAAGCATACTTTTCATAACATGGGTGCAATTTAATTATCAAAGTCAGAATCGAGTTCATAAGTCTGGGAATATAAAATAACCATAAATTTCATTATTTTGGTTCTATCTACTAAAATGGTGGACCTACAACGATAAAGCCTAGTAAAATAAAAGTTGGATAGTAGATAAGTGCATAAATATTTAATGAGCTTTCTATACTTCCTGCAGATCGTAACACATGTGTATTAAAAATTATATATTCACGTCATGAAATCTTATAAATTTGGGAAATACACATATTATTAAATACAACATTAACCAATAACTTTAAATTCACGATACCTTACTTACGGCCGGTTTATCAATGTCATGTTCCGATTATCTTTTGATAAAAATACAACCAATGGTTAGCTACAATTTCGGTTTCTCAAGTTCTGATTTATGTTAATAAATGGGTTAACAGTAGGTAACCATAAGGTAAACACAATAAGAGGTACCTATTACCAAGATAATCTGGACTTTGACACTTGGGAACGCCCCAAATCACCTGCAGATCGATGACCAAAAATTCCTATGAGATTTTGCCCGAATAAAAATAATGGCATAGCACTAGAAGGAAAAACAATTGAAGAATGTCGAGGAGTGACCTCAGATAAATGTATAGTTACTTATTGCACACTATATTTTAAATTCTGTATATTATAAAAGGCGGACCCAGACCTATATTTTGGTTAGCAATATTCACGTGAAAAACTTTTCTATGTTATTTTACATGCCGTTGTCTGATATTTCCATGCATAATTTACCTACATTAGTAGATAATACATACCACTTAATTCATGTCAAATAAATTATTCGTTCTATTCCTTTGAGCAAATTGTAACAGATCAATATCAGTAAATATGAATTGTAATGTTCCTTAATTGCCAGTTATGTAACACGTCAATTGAAGGGATTTGTTGAAAATTATTTTACTAAAGTCACTAAATTTTGCTGGCATACTAATTGTAGGCTACGTTACACATGTAAACAATTACGAAAATGACCGGCAGTTTGCAAACTGTATGAACGAAATACACAAATATCAGGTCGGCTTTATATGTAGTAGGTATATGTGTACCAATGTTGATAACATTTGGGTAGATATTTTCTCAGATACAGCATATGATACTTACATTATAACAATGACAGCTGCTTTAAAACTATGAATACAGGATGAACGAATAACACAAAACTACTGTCAGCTATGTGTTAAATTTGAAAAATATTTCCACAGATACGACATATTATGATAAAACTAAAAATTGCCAGCCATTTTAATAATATAAACACGGCATGAACTAAATATACAAAAGTAAATTCATCTTACTAGGTATTTTATGTGTACAGAGTTTGATGAAATTCTAATTATAGTTAAATATCTAGCTTGATCGAAAGATGTTATGACTGGCGCCATTTTTGAAATACAACAATGACATGAACGAAATATACAAATGTCGAGTCCGGTTACTAAGTTATATGTGTGTACCTAGCTTAACAAAATTCTGTCAACGGGTTCAAAAATCATTAGTGGGGGACACATAAATACGTACAGACAGACGTGCTATCTCACGAGCCTATCTTCCCTAGAGGAAAGTAGGCTAAACATTTGTTGCTATTTTGAATATATATAACACAACATGAACGATATACGCAAAAGTCATGACGTCACAAAGAATAACAAACACACAGACACGCAAATTGCAATGTGATTTCCCTCCCATTGGAAACTTACAAACAATTTAACATTACAATCTCATAACCCTACTTTTGCTTCGTGAATCAGGCTTTTAAAAACCGTGTTAAATGTGACAGTCACAAATTGTTCTAACTTGTCATTTTGTAAGTGTGAATTTCGGTTTGTCTATAAAGCGTAATAATTTCGACAAACATATTTTTTCCCTTTTATTTTACTGCGGAATGCTATGCTTGTTATGCTTTACTAACGTGGATAAAAACACATTTTTCACAGGCTCGATATTTTCTTTATAATTTACCTTTACAAAAACAAGAGATAAATGGAAAATACAACCGTCATTAACTTGCATTAGCTAGTATGCAAGTCCTCGTTTACTAATGATCAACAATATCAGTGATAATTTACACGTTGCGTGTTAGTACCAGTTTATAGCAGCATGTGAATACTAGAAGTTAGGTCTGTAAGAAAAATCAGCAAGAAATAAGTTCTCGGAACGGCGTGTGTAAAGGATTGTTTTTTTTTTTTTTTTTTTTAATTTGTAAACTAATATCAAGAAATTTATCAATCAGGCACTACAATAAGAACGTTATATACCTTTAAAGTTACTTTTAAAATACATCAAATACCTATGGTTTTTGAACAGAATACATGTTTGAGAACAGAGTAGCCTACGTGAAACAAAATAATTTTCTTCCGCATATTAAAAAAATTGTATGCGATCACTAAACATTTCATTGGACTCTAAAAGCCAAAAAAATCTAGCAAAACCTTAAAAAATTGTTATAAACCAAATAACGAAACAGCTAAAAACTAAATTATTATACGGAAATTTGGTTGTATTTGTATCATTTCTATCATTTGTAGTCATATTCATGCTAAATATTTGTAAGAACAAATGTGCATATTCCGTATATTTTCTGTTGGTTGTTCTGTCTGTTTTGTCTGTCTGTTATAAATATTTTGTGACGTTAACTAATTGTTTGTCCGTCGTCTTTGCAAATGACCGAATTCCTCCGGGAATATATTTACATGGTTGCTTGAACTGTCATATAAGCCAACGTACTTAAAGCAATGGTGTATCTAATCTCAAGTCCCATTGCAGCAGAGTTTCAAAGACGTAATAATTTGCAGTGTTACATTTTTATTTAAATACTGTAGTTCCAAAAAACGGACGTTTTTGTAAATGAATCGGTCATTGATAAAATTGAAAACTTGAATTGACGGTGCTGCAGTGGCCGAACGGTCAGACCATTCGACTCGCACCAAGGCAATCCAAGTTCGATTCTCGCCAGTCGGTCGCCGAATTTTCGCATGTGGGAATCGTGCCGAACGATGACGTTGATCGGCGGGTTTTCTCGGGGATCTCCAGATTCCACCACCCCTTCATTTCGGTGCTGCTCCATACTCACCTCATGTCACCCCTCACCAACGTTCAGGACCTTGATTTTCCAAAATTTAGTTTTAATGTAAATGTAAATTTTTTTGGCATGTTGGACTGACTGAAATTGAAAGGAACTGAGGGCCATATCTATAAACGGCTTCCGAATGACAACCAACTGCTCACCAATGCTTTCTCTATGGGGATAACAGTTGGTTGTCTTTCGAAAGCCGTTTATAGATGCGGCCCTTAGACTTTACGTGCTGTACATTCAAAGGCTGTGTTAAACAGCTGTGAGTACAAGGACTAAAATGAGTTCGCAAACTTATGGTTTTTGGACATAATGCTTTTTGACAACGACTGTTATAAATGTGCAGCAGATTGTTCGAGTGTTTGAGCCAGTAACTCACGTTGATGGCCATGCGATACTCGCGGTTGAAGAGTCGCACCAGACCGTACAGATTCCTGCGGATAATGTCGAGGGCCTCCATGCGGCTTATCCTGAAAGGAGGCTCCGTGGTGCTGGCATTGGGAGCTGCTGGAGTTGGAGCTGGAGTCGGAGGGGGATCCTGGAACACACACCACATACGTCTGAAGTCAAGTCGCTCGCTTAGGCTATATGTTGAATATTTCCTAAAACCGCGCTAGCAGTTTTTCAATCGTAATATTTCATAGGCAATCTTATAATTATCTAGGAGAAATATTGTACTATTTCGACACTCATTGAAGTGCAAGGAAGCCAACGGGTATAAGTGCATTTTCATGAAACATGGGTTTAGTGTGGTAGTTAAAATGTAACGTTAATAAGTTTGTAGCAGAGATGTATGTGTGAGACAGTCTCGTGGGCCATAATTTGGCGGAGTTTTACAAAACCAGCTGTCATAAAATATGCTGTAAGTGTGAGAAGCGAAGATGTTATGGCCGTCACTTATACCCTTTGGTTTCTAAGCCCTTCAACCTAATATTATTTTTGCAGCAATTAATCCAACTTTTTTTCGTAATAAAATATTCACTGAATTTGTTATAAAAATCATTCAAAGTCAATCAATTTCTTGCAGGAAAACTGTGCGTTACTTTACAAAAAAAACCTACATACATTTGTGCAATGTATGACTGAACACCGTCTCGAATGTTTCACAGCACTCTATTAAAAATATTTTGAGTTTTTTGCAACAATGTGAAAATTTCTACCCTAGCATTACTCCTATGGACACGGGCTCGTATTCATGATTTATTAGCCTATGTTATTGGAGATATTATTTTCTAAAGATCTTAGTGACAGAAAATATTGTAAAACTATCATATATATCGCACACACAGACCAATACCAACATATCTTAAAATTTGTCATTCTCAGATATTATGTTCAGTTATACACACAATTAAACATAAATACTTTCAAATTTTCGTATGACTTCAGTGTAATATAAACACAACACAAAATACGGTATTGCACTGAAACCTAACTTCTGTTGTTTATCCTCAAGCAACATAAATATTAGAAATGTAAGTCCTATACTAACAGTTATTGTTACTTGACAAATATATGTTTGGAATTCTTTTCTTGGTTATGTTAGTATTGAATTAGGAAGAGATATCCCCTATTTCACCACTTACATAACTTAAAAATGTTGCTTTTTAGTTATGTTTTTACTGTATTACGGTTGCGATATATGTTGAAAAGTGCCATTTCTTTTAAGCCTATTTTGTAAAACCATAAACTATTTTATTATGGATGATGGTCGACTTAAATATTTTTTATATCAATGGTAAGCCAATTTTGTGTAAGTTTTAATTTTGAAATCATATATACCAATATGTTAATTAAATAATATTCAGTAAATACTCCTTGACAAATTTTTAACTAGCGAAAAAAAATTCGGTAAGAAATTTAATACTGAACCTAATTAAATATTTTTAAACAATTAGAAACACGTGTGAATGATTCCGTTAAATTATTATGAAACTATTCAAGTGGAATAAAGCTATACACTCGTATGACTAACAGTAATTCAGGATCACGATGACTATAAACCGCAGATACACAATAAATTCACCTCACTGAACGAACAGCACTAGCGCCTGGAATGTTATGTTCCGCACGGCACTGTCGTACGGCTGGTTGCAGCTTTCTGCATTGCAGGCGGTACTGCAGCTGTTCTTTCTCAAGTCCCAGTCACAAATCCGGCACTGACATCTCAACAGTTTTACGCGTAGAAGTACTTATCACTTCAGATGTGAAAGGGCTAGATTTTTCAGGGCATGATAAAAAGCACACGATTTACGTTATTAATTACATAAAACGAACATTCTTCCGTAGATAAAGAAACATATTTTGAAACGTCAGTACAATTCGGATGATCGGCACAATTCAAGTAACCAGCTGTAGTTTCGTCAGAACTGAAAAAAATTTTAAACACTTTTATTAGATTCTTCATAAAGCCTATTTTACGGCTTATATAAACACGTAAGCTGAGTGATGTCTATATCTCTCTAACAACCCGACAAAGTAATTCAATAAAAATTGGTACGTTTATTTAATGTTGCCTGAAGCACGATTTTCTTTACTAAGTGTTAGTTCACTAAGCAGTGTCTCCTTCATTGCAAGAAACAAACATTGCGGTATTTACATATTGCAACTGCTTATTGTAAATAATATGAACAATTCAACTGGCAAATGTTAATACTATGCTAGTTGTTAGCTAAACATGAGCCTCGCCATAAAAAGTAAAACACAATCAACACTTTTAAATTTTATCACACTTGCGTGAGCCCAATATAGACGGTATCGTTCATTTCAGAAATGAAATATTGTGATATTTATGAAAATCTACTGTTAATTATTATTGATAATATGATTTCCGTAACGGGCTGTTAACAAAGTAGTTATTTACCTTAACATGTCTCACACTAACACAACAATGCAAAACAAAATCGCACCTCTTAAATTTTATCCTGAAATTCAATATAGATTGCCACGTTATTTGCTGCACACATTATGATATCAATTATGTATGTGGGAAGTAATAACAAGTGGGTGATTTCAATTTCCGACGGTTAAGACCATGCTAGTTATTTAGCTACACTGTAAAAAAAATATATATATATATTTGACTGTTTCTGTAAACGGCATAGGGATTCTACCATTGAAGTGCGGGAAACAATTTTACTGTACTTACTTTCTTAACACTCCTAAACATCTGTATGGTAAGTTTACAAATAATCATTTACACTGTAATTATAACCTACGCTAACGCTACAATGGATATAAGAAATGAGTCTTAGTACGTCATACTGCGGAGTGTGTCTAGTGTGAGCGACGCACCTCTAACTGCAAAGTTGGTATCAGGTTGGTCTGGATCATTTCTGTGATGTTGGCAACGGCACGTCCTACGTCTCTCGCCGTCTGAAAAAAAAAAGCACTGACACTGCAGCTAAGCTGAACACAAGGCATGCACTAGGGCTTGTTTGACTATTGCTTTACATGACTATCCCAACAGATTTAATATTATTTTATTCTAGTCGTGTGACCGATGGGATTTCCCATCGGCGCATCTCAGGAAACATCCTAATTTTCTCAGACGTTGAAAGCATTTCTTTTTTTAAATCTATGAAAGTAACTGCAATTAGCACGAAAAAATAACTATCCTTATTTAAAAACCAAACTTAACTCAAAATTAAATGCTAAACTAAGACAACTGAATAAACCGGTAAACATACATCTAACTTTGATATGAAGTTTTATAATAACAAATATAAAATTGTACAACTAAACTATTGAATAATACAACTGAAACTATAGAACTGTTAAAAAATTAAAATACAATAAAATGTGAATTTCGTCTAGTTAAATAAATAACAAGCTCGTCTAATTATTTTTGGGGTAATAATATTTATTTAGTTGTAATAAATTTTATTGCACAAATGTGTTTCAATATAAATATCTTTGAATTTCTGTATTCCTCGTTAGTTCCTTACGCGTGTTTCGTACTTTAAAATTCAGGTTGATCCGTGCTAATTTCCTTTTAGATAAACCTATATTTTAATAGGTACTTACTTCCGAAACTCTCCAGAAGCAAAAATACTTACTAAAGTTTAACTTTAAGAATGACTATCTTTCCATTCAAACTTATACCATTATTTTACCCCCTTAGGTGATGAATGAACAAAAACGCTGATACACCAGACTTTTTAAATTTATAAACAGAAGCCTGAACACTAATTCCCATTTTTCTAAGTTCAAAAACGACTGACTTCCACACAAACCTTCATCCTCTAGAGATAAATTTTGAAAAGATATTTCTTAGTGCTCACCAAAGTTATATATATATATATATATATATATATATATATATATATATATATATATATATATATATAACGAACTCCTGCGCAAAATTTCATGCTTCAAGACGAACATGTTCAAGCTGTGTATTGTCTAAAAGTCTAAGTTAGACTGTCGTTAAGCATATGTTCCATCTACTTCATTACCAATATTTATGAAAGGTCGGTATACAGCTATGATTAAAAAAAGTATATATTTTTACCAAATAAATGTAATATATTATAAGAAATAACATGTTTGTAAATAAAATAAGGACATTATTAATTGCACATCAACTTATAACTTAGAATAATATTTATATTTTCATGCAATGGCTTAAACTTATTTACTTGTTATATGTTGCGTTGCTCTGGTCAGTAAAATACTGACGTTTATATTTTACTTCCAATTTCATGTAACTGTGTTAGTTACAAGGCTAATCTACCGTGAATATTATTCGTTCTATCAGACAATTTCTGTAACGTAGTGTGCTGTATTCCTAGCTAAATAAGATTACATAATAATATGACTAAACACTTTTGAGGACCAGGAGTGAATTCACGCAGAGAAAAATATTTAGTAGATTCATGCAAAATGTGATTGGAGCAACTAAATAATTTGTGTGAGTGTACAATGTATTAAGTACTTTTGCTGCTGAAATCAAATTTCTTCATTGCTCTTATTTTGTTACCCAAAAGTTACATATTTTTCGGCAAAACTAAGTATTTTTGTACTCTTCGAACGATTTTGGGTATGGGTTATTACGACAACCTGAACCCTCAGTAACAGTACCAAGGAAATTTTGTCATTGTGGATTTTAATAGATTTAGCACCATTAATTTACTCACAATGGTGTGTGTTGCGTAACATTCAGCAGATCGTCTTAAATATTTGTTTAGAAGCGTATTTTATTTTCCGATGTATATCTTTAAAGTGACATGTGGTAGTGCCGAAAATCGAACTAAGATTGTCTGTTCACGAAGATTGAAAATATGCACTCACTGCCTGAGTTGTTTTATGTATACTTGTCGATGCATACTCGTAAAACATATGAAATTTACGCAGGCGTATATTTTAAATTTACTACGTAATTGTTTAGTTTTCTAATTCTTTTATCGGAGTGTTGGTACCTGGATGTAGGATCATAAAATAAACTTAAAAATATGGTTATGCTGACCGTCACAAAAAATATTTGAAACAACTCTCGAAATGTGATTAGAAACTACAGCGTGCTAAAACATAAATTTTTGGTTAGACGAACAAAACGTACTGTACGTTTATGGACAAATTATGTAACAATGTTACACCAACCAAATATTTTATTGTCAGGCATGTGTACTTGGTCCATTTGACGACATATTATTTAGTCAACAAATCTATAAGTGTAGGATCTCGTTTTTTAACTGTAAAATATTTTGTTGGTTCAAGTACGTATTTATGTGTTAGTGTACAACAAACGTTTATTTTAAAAAATGTCTATGGTAGGTACTTTGACAACCATAACTTAGGGAAACCAACTATCAATAATAGTAACTTTCTCAGTTTCAGACAAATTCTTGAACATCCCGTTCATAGTATTCATCGATTAATAGCCGTTGTCTTAACTCTGCAACGATTTTATGCCTCACACACGAACACACTCTATCTACGGAGCCACCTTATTATAATAATATTTTACTTTGTTGCTTAAGCTTAATTATAGTCTTTCTTTCTGTTTTCCTCAGATAACAACACATTCCAAATTCATTATTGTTCCTGAAGAACAGATAGTCACAAATTTTATTTTAAGCAATATTAATTTCAAAAAATATTATTTTCATGGGTGGGTTTTTTTTATGCGCAACTCAGTTTAACGATGTGTCAGTCAGAGAAATCTTCCAGAGTTAATTTTATTTACCAAAGAGATGATAAGCGCACGGCACCATTGCTACTCATAACATTACAAAGGTAGACTCACCCCGAAAATGAGCTGAAAGAGTGCCTGGAACACCCCTAACCTTCTCCTGGGAGGGTTCGTCTGACGCTGGACCCGGATGCTGCCTGTCATGTCAGCCTCATCCTGGTTCACACAAATAACAGCTGCTGACAGAGACGCTTTCCTTGTGGATACCGAGATCAGTATACCGTAACAATTTTCTGTAGACCAGAACTAACATGTTCTCTCTACTAAACAGGCACCATATTTAATACACTTATTTCCCACTGCCTTTCATTATTTTCACTTCAATATACCACAAAGGCTCTTTTTTTCCTACCAACAAACTCATATACTGTGTGCAGTTTTCGGTATTCAACATTCGTATAGTCAAGAAAGGGTTTGAGGGGCATAGAAGTAACACTATGAAATTATATTTAGGGGATTCCTCTCCTCCCCAACCAACCCCACCCCTACCTATATTGTTCTTCAGCATTGGATTTTAACTAAATTCTAAGCATCCGAATGTACGTCTCTAAATACTATAATTTATTATTTGCCACAAAACTAAATAATTATATAAAAATTTACACCACGTACAACTACATGAATGAAGAAAGTTATTCCAATAAATAAATGGCATACATTCATTAACTGTAATTCCCTTAATATTGCAGTTTTTCACTGAGAGACAATTTCAAAATAAAATAAAATTTTAAATTTGAACACAAAAATTCAACTTAATAAAAATGTTGCTTAAGTGACAAATTAAAAATTTTTTTGTTCAACGTACAGTTGTCTTAACGAATTACAAACTTTTTTTTATAAACGTTTATATTTTTACCTCTAACTATACCTTTTTTTGTTTATTTACTTAAATGTCCATCATAAAACACTTTTATGTCTTGTAGAGGGCAATTGAGAACCAAATATTTCAGAGTAAAACGTCAGCATTACGAAATATTTGATACAACATTCATTAAAAGTTGGTCGTAACTATAAGTGACCGAACTTGAAGGAGAATGTCCAATATTCGTCCCGAAATCGCACATCAAATTTTATTTAAATTACCAGAAGAGTAATAATATGTATTAAAATCGATTCTCCATCTAAATTCGGTGCCTACATGAAGTCCTGAACGATGTTCCCGCTGAGAATTCGTTTTATCCTAAGTAAGATAATAATTACAAGTTGCATGCACAGCACACGAGTCCCTAATATCTAAAGAGCAGTTATGTGTTAGTGCAACAACGCATCCATGCTTCAAGTGGCAGGATCGGCGTGGATGTAACTTACCTGCTGCTGCCAGGAGGTGCCGGGTGGTTGCTCCGAGTGCTCCGGCAGGACTAGGCACACCACCCCCAGCGTCAAGGCCAGCAGTACTGCCAACCTGCTCAGCATCACACCCTGTAACACAAACAAAACAATACTTTTTTTTTTTAATTCTTATTTATCTAGCAACGTCCTTACCACAATGCTTTTAGTGACCCAAGCATTTCTGAAACAATGTGAATTTAGGTTCTGTATACCAAACGTAAAACGTAAAATCAAAGTATAAATTTATTAATTCTCAATGGCCAAATCAAAAAATAAACAAATAATACCATCTTAATTTTAAACGAAATTTAAAACCTTTCTAAGTACCATTTGATATTTGTGTTCAAATATAGCCATTTATGTTTAAAATAAAATAATTCCAATTTACTATAGAACAATGTTGTTTTCTAAATTCGCAGACAACAATTTGCATGTAATAAATTTTTTATACTTATTACCATGTATTTTTCGAAAAATATAGTACAATTCTTTTAATAACTTTTACTTTAAATAACTCTTTCTGCGCGGACTGATTTCCGCAATTCAAATCACAATTTGGCCAAACAAATCGAATTCTGTTCAGTGGTTCAAATTATGTTACCGATTTAATATTTTCGTCATTCGTGTACTGTGCGACCATTCCTTTCGCCTTAAGGGGGAGTGGTAAGTAATTTTATTATATTTTCAGTTTTCGAGCTATAACATTTATTCAAGTTGTATTATCAACATTTTTTTATTTGATAAGACATAGGATATATTCTTGATAAACTGATTGACATGAATAATAGTAAAATATTTCCCTACTTTATCTTACAGATTCATTGCGATGGAAATATAGGTTAACTTACAAGAATGTTTACGTGTCCAATGTAAGATGAACATATAACATTATTATAATCTCCAAAATTTATCTCAAATATCTTCTACGCCTCAACATTTCCACGTCTACCAAAAATATTATCAGTTATACGTTAATGCAGAAATTAGATAAATAAATTTTAGCATCTAGCCCCCCCCCCCCCCCCCATCCACCTAAGGGTGTTCAAGTAGCCGAAATTTATAATTTCATATTTGCACGATATAGTGTTCGTTTTATAGACGTTACTCGTCATTACATGTTACACTTGTAAAATTATTTTTTTTGCTCTCATAGTTTTCCCATAGCGGCACGTCAAAGTGAGAATTTTCTGCTTATGGGAACACAGGAAAAAATAAAAACCAAGTTACTTACTACAGTAAAATAATTTACACTGAAATAAATAATATCTATTTTTAAAAAGTACAAAGGAATTCCATTCCGTGTTTTCAAATCTGTTAGCACGTGGTTCATATCTTATTTCAGTGTAAATTATTTCATTCAATTATGTCACTTGATATTTGTTATTCCTATGTTCCCGTAAGTTGCAAATTTTGACCTTACCATGCCGCTATGGGAAAACTATGAGAGCTAACAAAATTTACAAGTGGAAAATGTACTCACATGTAAAGTCTATAAACCGAACACAATGCGGTGAAAATTTAAAATGATGCATTTTTGCCACATGAACGCCTTATCTTGAGAACTCTGAAGCAACAGAATACCTGCTCGACTGACTGCCGCACTACCTTGTCAGATGTGCAACCGGCCAAGCACTGACTGGAGCAGACTATGTACAAGTAGCTGAGTGTACACAGGACTGTGGAAGGTCGTCAAACACTGGTATATCACATTATGTACGGATGTGAGGGAACTAAGACTCGCGACTGAGGCAGGAACTTGCAGAAGATCGCAGTAGTTTCACCTCCGCTGCTGGGCATCCCTTCGCGAAGACAGGAAGCACGCCTGCAACATACAACAAACACCCGAGCTGTGAGCTCTAGTACCTTTCTATCTTACACGAGGTATGTGTGTTTGTAAGTATGGTGCATCGCTCGCATGCACACACGTAACACTTGTATACTGGCCACCTTTCACTATTACCTATCGTCCCACTGAAAACTGCAACACAACCTTCCGCACGCTTCAAACGCGTCGCAGTGTGTTCGTAAACATGTTGTTTTCCTACGATACTATTCCACGTGTGCCAATTATGCCAACATAGGAAAAGAAAACACACTTCAAACAAGGTCGCGGAATGTCATTTAAAACATATAAAAAAAACTTTCTCGGCTGATTACGGCTGTAATATACGTTAAAAGTTCAACTTCTATGCTTTAATCGTAGCGCAAGGTGCGAATAAAATTTATATTATAGCAACAAATTTAACACTTTCCTTCTCAGAATTTCATAAGAGCGAAAAATAAAATAACTCAATATGGGAACTGATGCCGAGCCTTATTAAAATCATTGTTCCTAAGCCCTCCAACATTGCTAAAAATGGACTCTTCAGACTGCCTTGCTTCAAAATATTCTAACCGGATGCAAGAGAAACTCAGATATAGACGAGCTCTGCCACAGACTTTCCACCAATAAAATTATATGGTCACTACTTAAGGGCGCGGTATACTGCAATGTTCAACGTCATATTATTGTTTACTTTTATATACGTACCAAATATGTTTTTTATTTTAGCCAAAATTGTGACTAAAGCTTGCTCTTATGAAATTTTTGTATCTCTCATAGATGTTGCGTAATGACTCGTAAACGTCAAAATAAAACCATGTGATACATTAAACTGTAAAAAAAAAACACTGTGAATAACAGTGTTGTAGGCTACAAGTTGACATATGTAAGAGCATGAAATAAAATAATTTTGTATTTAAATAAAAATTCTGAAATATGAAATGAAAATTTATATATATATATATATATATATATATATATATATATATATATTAGGATTTGCTGATGTGCATATTTAGCTGTTATTTCTTACCATACTGTATAGAGAGAGATAGAGAGAGAGACAGAGACAGGTATAGTCTGTCTCCTTTAAGGATTACAGTTTTTGACAATTGTATTCGCATTTCTTTTTACAGCTGTTTCCGTAAAATAAGCTGTGTTTTCCTCTGACGCAAGTGACTTTTGCACGAACACACTCAGCTGGCTCTCAAACTGAGCAGTTTATCAAAATTTAAAGTATTTGCCTGTAGAATTCGTGCACATGACAGCCGTCAGAACTGTCAAAAATTGAAATCCTATGTGAGACAGACTATAGCTAGTTATAAAATTATAAACAACACAGAACCGAGCACTGTTGCTCTCAATTCACGCATGCGTAGTAAACGCGGTCAAGTGTGTCTATCTCTCTGATGCAACGTCACAACTAGGGCGTGACGTCACAGTTCACCCCGCAATAACGTCACGTCGTGCTCGTGACACGCGACCACAGGACCTCGCTTATCTAAACAGTTGCATCGCTACTGCTCCTCTGCTAATGAAGACACCGTCTTCTCCGCCTGTGGTTGAAGATAAACACTCGCGGGCGGAACATGTTGTAGCAATTAACAAAACACTTCTCTGCGAGCTTGGAGCATTGCGAAACAAGGCTAATCTGATGTCCACGATACACGATGCAGAAGACGTTACAAAAGACAAACATTAGGTCCATCCAACGAGGACTTGCTAATTACCAACGAGGACTTGCTAGTTATTAGAAAATCATGAAGGTTTACGTGAGAAACCTATTCTAAAGTGTTGTTCTTCTTACCTAGCTTCCAAGTATGAAGTTCAAATGCGGATTCCGTGTTAAAATTAATTTTTTCTCAAAAAAAAGACAAACCTGAAGTATTATTTTGTACAAAGTTTCTTATACGTAAAATGTATAACACGTAATACAACAGTAAGGACTTAGGCAATATTACAAGTAAATATTTGAGAAAGAAAAATTAAAATTTAATTTTATGTATTGCAAGTATAACCAGCAAGACAAATTTAATCAACGTTAGTGATTTTTAGACAAAGAAGTCTCCATTGTTGAAATAAGGTTCTGGAAATATATAATGAATTTTATTTATTTACATTTATTCATGTCCACAAATATTCCATGAGAGAGGACATACAGTAAACCACACTAAAATCAACAATCGAAATATGGAATTTGGATACAATCAGGCCAGTTCTTCTTGGAATAAGGAAATAATGTATTTTAGTACTCATGTCTAACTGTCTGGCCACTTTTTATAACGGCAAGCAAACAACAATAAAACTCTACTAAAATCAAATATTAACTAGACTGTAGAAATGTAAAAGCCGGTAACAATCAGATAAGAAAGTTATGTAACATACAAAAAGCTTGAAATTGTTGATTTTCAAACCGTAAAACACCTTTAATTGCATAAACATACCAAGACATTCATAAACTTACGATAAAAAATTTTAAAACTTAAAAAAACCTTGCAGAGATATTTGGCGAAGCAAAGTCGAACACAAATAGGTGCAATTTCGAGAAAGAAAAAATTAGTAAAAATTGCCTGAGAAAAGCCAATAATTAAAAAATAATAGCAAATTGATCGAAGAGAGTATAATATTTAAAGTCATAATACGTACGAAAAATACTCTCTTTACATTCAAACAAATTTGAAACGCATGTTTTTATATTTTAAAAATGTATCGATTTTCCAGAATTTTTTATTAATTTCGTTTATACTTATGCAGAATTTCTAAACTAAAAAATTGGTTTTAAAATGTTATACATCTGTACTGAGTTATGTAAACTTAAAAAGTGTTTAAAATTGGTCCGTAATAGTGCAGAACTTTGTATACTGATATGTTTTATATAAATGCCGGATTTTGTACATTAAAAATTTTGTTTAAAAATGGTCTATATCCTGCAGTATTTTATAGAATGAAAAATCTTTTAATGATGTATATATTTCCAACACTATAAAAAACTTTATCAGTACTATTTTTAAAACTATATTATTTAAACGATTCATGCAGAAACTTGCAAAGTAAAAACTACCTACAATCATGTAAGATTCTGTAAACTAACCAATTGTTAAAAATAATCCATATTCGTACAGGATATTTTTAAACTAAAAAAAAATATCCATAACCATGCAAAGCTTTGTAACTTAAAAAAAATATTAAAAAATCTCCTACACTTTGAAGGACTTCAAAAAGTAATAACTTTGTTAAATATAGTGTATACAATGTGCAGGATATTATGAACTGAGAACTGTGTTTAAAAAACGTCTGAGACTTGGCAAAAACGTGTTTACTTGAGAAACCAAAAAATTAGTTAAACATTAATAAAAATGTTCTACAGCCTTGCAATATTTTGTAACTTAAAACCATTTGTTTAACTCTACCTATAACATCCAGAGATGTATAAACTTAAAAATATATATATATTTCTATTGCAGCAAGATTTTATAATCATGGTAATATGTCATTAATAATTATCTGGCATTGTGTTAGATTTAGTAAAAAAAAAAAAATATTTGTCATGCTGATCCAAATCATAAAAATTTTTTCACCTAAAATTATGTTTAAAATGTAGCTATATCCACGCAGAATTGTGTGAACAAAGATATCTGATAAAGAAGTATATATGCCATTAAAGAACATATCCACTAAACTGTTGTTTCAAATTATTAATATATGTGCAGTACTTTGTAAAGTAAACATTTATCTATATCACACAGAATGTTGTAATCCAGAAGATCTAATAAAAATATGCTGTATCTTTGCAGCATTATGAAAACTAAAAAATATATTTTGAAACATTTTATAGTCATGCAGAGTATCGTAAACTAAAAATTACTTTACAAATTGTTCTGCCATGCAAGATTTTTAAACTTAAAAACATTGGCGGCTCGTAGGTTGTTGGTAGGTAGGTCACAAGTTACAGAGAACTGTATATGGTTGTGTGCTAGTTGACGCTTCAGCCACTGACAGACTGGTATGTAGGTGCCGCTTATTACTGACTGCTCACAACACAATTAGTAGCCAGTAGATATTTCATGATCATTATTAGGGACGGGAATTTTTGGTGAAAAGATTTTTGTTCCTCTTTGTTTCAGTGCCTTACGTGCACACCTGCAGCTCAACTTCATGGCTATTGACAGAGTGTTTTTTGTGCAGAGTCGTTATTCATTTGTCTATGACAATCAGTACACGGATAACTGCCCCACATCACGTCTGTGATTTGCGGGTTTAACCTCCAGACGCTGGGTGTTACGGCATCCAATCACTGACCACATAGCAGAGCTGCAGGTGTGTACGTAAGGCCCTGAAACAAAGTGCTGCAAAAATTGTTTCACGAAAGTTCCTGTCTCTTGCCATTAGTATACAACGGCCTGTTCACACGAGTGTACAGTTCTCGACAACCTGTGCCCTCCCGGCCAACAACCCTCGAGCCGCCACTGACTTCTAGCGTCTATAGAAATTTTTTTCATAAATAAGCCATGCCTAGAGATGACGGTTTATTGCGGGAAAACTTGACTGTTTTCTGGGTTTCGATATAATTTTGACAAGATGACTGGCTCTCGTACGTACGTAGAGCTGTTGCCCTATTTAACTGAGCCAATAAGAATATCGCCATCGTAATATTTATGCCTGTTACTGGTCTGCAGACAGCTACGTTGTGTTAGACGTATATCACCCCAGCATACATCTCGCAAGACCCCACAATGTTTTCAAAGGTAAGTTAGCACAAAACATTTTCGCGATATACCATCATCTCTAGCCATGCCTATAAAAACTGTAGTTTGGCAGGTACGCGATGAGTAGCTAATTATAATATTTACCTACTGTAGTTGTGTCGCAATCCAGGGCGACAACCTTACTTTTGATGACGGGAGTAGGAGAGGGAAGTGTTTCCTTTCAGCTCGCCTGTGGCACGTACAGTTCAGTTACCCAAGTGGAACGGATTGAAGAACCGTAGGTGAAAGTTTACTCTAACTACCGGAAAACATTGAAAGAAAAAAGTTCCTCAGGTCAGGTACATTATGGGAACAGAAAAATGCATTCCTTTAAAAATAAAAAATGCTATGAAACACTTGTCATAGGCATGCCAATTACAACTGAAGACAGATAATACTTATATTAAAAATAAAATGCCTATACATTAAAATATCCTTAGAAACATCAAACTACACTTTTTTTATTGATACCCACGTTGTTTTGTGGATTTGGTCTTGTCGTTTTGCTTTACTATGTTTAGTTTCGTACTTAGTGGTCCCCCGGTGCAAAACGGTCAACAATAATTTGAACTTTTTTTTTTTTTTTTTGCTTTCTAAGGGATTGTTTGATGTGGTGGGGGGTTTTAATTTAAGTACTATTTGTAGCTGTGCAAACTTTCTTACTTCTACAATTATTGTAAACCTCAAGTAAAATAAAATAATATCTATTTTGACACAGTTAAAAAAGCATTGAGGTATTTGCTATCATAAAACGTATTAATATTCTACTATTAATAAAATTATTATGAATACAGTGAACAATATTTTAAAACGTAATATTTTACAACCTAAATATAAATAAACAGTACAATATGAATGAAGTTTCATTACGTACAATATTAATGTATGTGTGTGTATAACTAAATATTTGTTATGATCACAACATGTGCTAGACACGTAGTTGCAAAGAACGAATATACTGATCTACAGACACTACGCGTGTGAGCGCAGCATCAGGTCCAGATTAATATATTATTCCAGAAACACTGGATTGCAAATGTGTGTCATAATGCTCCTTTTCACACTAAATGCTCTGACAAAATTTATAGATATGTTTTTCCATACAGTTACACCACAAATAATTAAAACGTAAAAGAGCTTACAACTTTTGTAAAGCTGGACAGATTTTCGTCAACTACAGCTAAGAACCATACCAATGAAACTAGCTTTTAATTTAAAAAAAAAAAAAAAAAAACACTGACATTGGTCCGACCGTTTGAGAGCAACGAAGTCACATTTATAACACACCTCCTATTTTGTGGGGAGTTATAAATAACACATGATGAAATATTTGCAGCTCTCTGGTTGACTTGATTAGGGCAGTCGCTTTGCATTCCGTACCACCTAGGTGCGAAGTTATAAAGTTTCCCGAACTCTCTTTAGACGAATGCTGGGATGGTTCCTTGCATATCTGTTTTCCTTCTTCTTAATATGAAGGTATAGTCTTTTTTGTTCAACGAATTTATATTTCGCTATGTGGCAATAAAAAAATATATGTATAAGCAAAATGCACACTTTACAGATTTCACCGCAGTGTAAACTTAACACCCGATACCCTAATAAAATAAAAGGTATTTTTATATTTTGTTTTTCTTTAAAGAAGGTTCAAAAGTGCGATTACACTTTACTCCTGATGTACAAATTCTTGATTTTCAGGTCGTAATATTTGTTTTAGAGAATATATCATAACTGTCTGCTTGTAGACAAATTTAATGTACATTTTCTTTAACATTTTGTGCTAATTTTTTTATTAGTCAAATGTAATATGTAAGCAGTGATTAAAAAATGATATACTTTTTTTCCATCACTCTTTACGAACTGCAGTTAACCAGTAGTGGTCATATATTCATAAAATTGTGTACAGAAGGAATTTTCTTTTTAATTCTAAGCTAATACAAATAATAGAACTCGAAAACTTATAATTTTAACATCAGGGGTATATTATAACAAACAGATTAAATTGCTTCATTTGCTGTAATCTACAAACAGAAAAAAATTTAAAAAACACATCTTACTTTTTAAAAATTTATCACGTTTTTAGGAACATTAATTTGGTGCCATTAATTTGGCTACAAACGGCTTTTTTTAGACTCCGGTAACTCCGAAAATGGTACCTGAATTCGTAGAGCACAAAATAAGATTCGTACGTTGGCCTATACTTCATACTATCCATAAATACAATTTTTAGGGTCACTCTTTAAAGTCCCATAGGTAGAGCCGCGATTTTATGGCGAAAAGATTTTTGCAACATTTGGTTTCGATGCGTCATGTGCACACCTGCAGCTCTGCTACATCATCTGTGGTTGGATGATTTTACTCTCACTTGCCTTGGCAAATTATATACGTACAGACCCACAATAATCTTATTATGATTGGTGCAGTCAAATGAGAAACGTATATGAACAAAGACACGCTGCCAATAACCTTGAAACAGAACTGCCGATGTGCACGTGAGTCACTGAAACAAAGTGGGGCAAAAATCTTTTCGCGACAAAAATCTTTTCGCGACAAAATCGTGGCCCTACCCATAGGATAAAGAGTTGTACGAAAACATTTCACGCCAGTTTAGCGCGATGTGAATAGATGCGATGTTTCTACACGAGCACAGTACACTGGTTCTTATCACTCGGCTGGTCCCACGCGTCAAACGCGACAGTTTGAAACCGGTACACAATACTCATAATCCTCATAACCTATACCTATACCAATCGTTGCACATGATAACCCAATCCTGGTGTTTCTGGTAGCACTAATCTCGACCACTGTGTGCCCTGTTAAATTCGCGTTGTTTCGTGACATATTACTCATATTGTACTCGGATATGTACAAGACAGCGAAATCTAATATGATATTAGATTTCGCTGCCTTGTACATATCCGAGTACAATATGAGATTCCAACGGCCACGAGCATTTATGTGATGTCTAGAGACATGATTTTGTCCCGAAAAGAGTTTTTTATCATTTTGCCCCAGTACCTTACGTGCAGAATGGCAGCTCTGCTTCATGGTTATTGGTAGAATGTCTGTGTTCAGACACTTCTCTCACTTGACTGCACCAACCATAATAAGGTTATTATGTCACAATACGTCTGTGATTTTCCAGAAGAACCCCAAGACTAGTGGCAGTTAAAACATCCACTGTCATCTTAAAGCAGATCTACAGGTGTGCTCTATTTTAGCCAAGGAAATGCGGCTCTAGTTACGTGTGTGACCGATGTACAGGAGATTGGTTTCGCTATCATGGAAATGTTAATCATCGGTAGATTTTTGCCCCTCTTTGTTTCAGTGTCTCAACTTCATGATTATTGGCAGATTGTTGTTGTGCAGAGTTATAATTCATTTGACTGTGGCAATCAGTACATGGATAGCTGTGACACAACACGTCTGTGATGCGTGGGTTTAACCTCCACACGCTGGGTGTTACGGCATCCAATCATGTCGACAGGCAAGGAATCTCTAAATAATTCATGTTTAGTAACTCAGAAAAAGAACATAGAAAATAGAATGCAACTCCAGTATTTTACAACTGTGCCACCTCGCTCTTTTCGGCAAAAATATGTGTTATATGAATACATTTTTAAACTCGGGGAGGGGGGGAAGTCTACTCGTCGAAAAGATTGGTGAAGGGTTTTAAAGAAACATTAAACTTGTTTGGGAGCTGTAACAACCTGCTGTTAGAGCAGTCTTCGGACGATAACTTTATATACAATACATGCAGGATGTATCAGTACAGTGGTTACAAACTTTCAGGAGGGATAGAGTACACTCAGACGACGGCAAATCACATAGAAATGCATGGTCGGAAACACTTTCCTGGCGCCGTAGTGACGACACAAAACACAAGAAAGAAAGGACACGAACAAGACGAGAAAACATATTTGTTATTCGTAACGCAGCAAAAAAAAAAAATACTTCGATCGTCATCACTAGTCAAAGACTTCCCAGCATTTTTGTTGTATTAGGATTAATAAACATGTTTTCTCTTCTTGTTTGTGTCCTTCCTCTCTTGTTTTTTGTGTTGCAGTAAAGCGTCATGCACTGCTGTGTGATTTCCCATCGTCTGGGTGTAATCTATCTCACCTGAAAGAGTGTGTGTGTATATATATATATATATATATATATATATATATATATATATATATATATATATATATATATATATATAAACACCTGCATCAATCTATTTCAGATCTTGTTTGCATTCCAGTCAAAGTTTCATTGGATGTCGCAAGGCAGCATTTCAATATTTTGGGTGAACAATCCTCATGACTAGAGTAACACAACATGTGTGAACATTGGTCTGAAAACGCACGGTTACTGTACTAAAGGTCTCGTAACTTACAGTATATGAGGCGTGGACTGGAATACGTTATACTCCGTTTCATATAAGTTTGGATAAAGTTGGCAGCTACTTATGGCCAATAATTTCTAATATTTTGTGATATGTGGCACTTAATAAGACAAACACTTGCCGTACAAATGCTGAAATGGTCATCTCAGGGTCATTTTAGAGCTATAAATGTCTTGCATTACGCAACAAATCACAAAGTATTAAAAAATTATTGCCCGTAAGCTGCTGTCAAATTTATCCAGATATATGAAACAGTGTATACTGTGGAATACCATTGCAGATATAATGAGCAACTACACACCAGAGAAGTCGTATTTAACTGGACAGTAGACATGGTCTGATGAAGTATTCCCAAGTGTATGACGCCTGGTAAAGCACACATGGACGCTACAACACTCCCTCATCTACCCACTTCAAGACACAGTGGTAGATTACCTGTCTATTGGCTGACGGCACGGTGAGGACTGGCATGGTTAGCTGTTTATGTGCGCACGCACCAAGACAGCGTGGTCGGTAGTATGCCGACCTAACATAGGAGAGGTCCTGGGTTTGAATCCCAGCACAAGCATTGATGTTTGTGTCGTTGGCTTAGATTTAGATAGTTTGCAAGCCGTCCCTTATTAAGCACAATGGCATAAAACCGGGGGACTTTAATAAACCCTCTAAAATATAATAAAACCAATACAGTTGGCAGTCATGCCTACTGTCTTGAAACATATGACAATGATTGGACAAACAATACGACAGTTTAATTACAACTCCAATGGAATTGTTTAATGTAATTGGTTTGGAGGATTGCAAAAAATTTATCTCACGAATTGTTCTTCCTGCAATACCAAAAGCCGAATTATGGTAAGGATTCAATTAATTTTATATTTGAACATTGTCTAAAGTACAAAAATTCATCTGAAACGAAGATTGTAAAAAACATTTAAGGAAGCCGAAATGATGGCGTTTCTTCCTTACGACGGAGTGGTACATAATTAAACGCTAAAAGCATTAATCGATAACTGTAAGTTTCTTGAAGCCAATTTGCCAAAATTAAACAATAGCAATACTAGACAATAGTTTTAGCCAACGTTTTAAACAAAATTGTTTCCAGTGTTACGAACTTCTGAGGCACAATATCTTACGCCGGGACCTCGTGCATTTAACTGCGGCGCAAGAGATCACACGTAACGAATTAGTAATTCTGGATAAATATTTACTCATAAAGTTGGCAAATATCATTATCTAGGATTGTCATTGAGTATATTTTTCTCCATATCGGCTTCGAAAAAAGCGTAGAAATCAATTGATGTTTTCAACGTTTGTTTATCTACCACGCACTCTTAACGAGTATTTAATAAGGCCTAATAAATTTTGAAAAAAATAGCAGGCTAACTGACCTGAAGCCTAACATCCAAGAATATATGTGTGCTCACACGCAGACAGCAAATAATCATTGGATGTTTGCTGATACAGTGATACCACACCATTTGGCCAGCAAGAAGTAGTATATTTATTATTGGCTGAGCGCCTTCCAATAGGTGTCAAATAAGTGAAGGACCAATTGAATGGTGTTATGCAGAATGAGACCATCCCACATTTCATAAAGCAGAATATAAAGCATTGTTACGAAAACAATATTGTTATTTTGTTAAATTACATATTCTCAGTTTTAATTACCCCACCTCTGCTTGACTTTGGTTGCTTAACTACTTAAATTTAAATATAAAATAATTTAGGAGCTTGTGATTTGTCTGTTCTTTATGTTTGTGGCTTGGATGCCTTCTGCATAACACCACTCAATTGTGAAAGTGATACGAGCTTGCAATTGTTTTAATTCTAACGTGTGCCCAAAAGGAAACGCAAATTGTTCACGTCTCTATACATATTAAAAATAATAACAAGAAACAAAGTACTGGTTGTGCTTTATCGTCAATAAATTGTAGTGAAGATTACTGAGAAGTAACTTACAGCGGGAAATTGATGCATTAAAGTTGGTAGTGACTGATCACACTTGACTTATGCCATTTGTCGTGTTCTCCACGTACGAAGCTTGCATAATGCAGGACGTCGATTTCACCGGCTACGACGATGGGACAAACCTGTTTTGTGACCGACTGTGACCGGACCCCGTTTACATAACCGCGGTCAGCATAAGCTCGTGCTGTGTTTGGCTGAGCAACCACGTGTTTGAAATGACGGCCTCGCAGTCATAAACGGCCACACACTGACAATGAGCATAAAAGAATATGCTTTCAACTTAATGACATAAACTAAGAACATTCTTGTGTTCGCTTCAGCTACAATCTGAAAATACCAGCTCACTTAACGCCCTACTTAACTATATCAAACTGGCTATAACATGGAATATGTGTGCTTATTCTACTTTTTGTGTCAAAAAAAATCCTGACTAAGAAAGTGTGATCCCATCTGTTCGAAAAGATAGACAAACAAAAGCCACAACGTGCATATCAAACTACGTTTAAAACGAATTCACGAGTTCCACGACATAAAAGCTCAACGTTTAAAAATTATTTCATCTACCTTTCTTGCAGTTAGTGGAGTGTTCGGCCGGAGGATTTTATATGTTATATTTAAAAAGTCTTTTTCAGAAAGAAACTTAAACGCTTCCTGCTGATGCAACAAAAAGGACCTCAAATTGTGACAACTCTTAAGTCTTAGGAATAATAGTATCGTTTTTTATAAGTCTATGTTAATTTTGAACTTTCAGATCATTTATTATTGTTTCTTACGTATAACACATATGTATATAATTGTCACTTTACGTAACTTAACAGTAATATCTTAAAAATAATTTATAGACTTAACTTCTGCAGACCATATCAGTGAGTTCAGAATTTTCAGTATAACCACGATTCAATTTGCACATTCATTTATTTGTTATAAGAATATATTGAAATTTTGGACTAAACGCAAATTTTTCCATATTATTCGTCCGGAAAAAATAGTGCTTTCTCTGACTGGCCGTTAGATTTCTGGATTGTCCGAATCTAGATGAATTGTGAACTTGAGAATACATCTTAAATAGCTCATTGGAATGTTCATACAAAATATGAATATAAGTATGTGGCATTTGTTGTGTTCCCAACACGTTACTTGGAGCAAAATATGTGGAAATCGCTACAACTGAATCCGTTATACAACACTTGTATAGTGACATTTGTATACTATTGATTCTTTAAATACTTTAAAGAAACATTTCATGTCAGAATGCAACGTTATCACATGCAATAGTATTTTAAGTTAGCTGAAAACGGAAATGCTGTGACGATGCAGACAAACTACACAACAAACTCGCATTTGGTTCAACATACTAACATACTGCAGCGATACACTCTGCATAGGATTCACTTAATTAGAATCATATTTTAAAATAATATTTACACTATATAAATGCTAAATAGAATTATTTCGGCTAAGTGCAGCAGTTTATGAGTATCGTTTTATAATTTCACAGCATGGCAATAAATAGGCAGAAAGCTCTGTATTCTTGCAACTGAGAACCTTTTCCGAGTCACTTGTAAATTAAATACCCGGCGTGGATTCTACAGTCGTGCCTAATTCGAATATTAATTTAAAACACAAATTTCAACATGTTTGGCACTATGTAAGATAATGGTAGCTTATTTTATTTTAAATTTTTCACAGACGACCTGTCTCTTCAGAGCATACTTAATGATTGCAAGATTTCATAATGTTATTGTATTCTACGATTTCATCCGGTGTAACATGACTCTGAATCACAGTTTCTATCGTCATCAAATTACATGAAGCACATTTAAACTTCTTCCTTTGGCCCATTTTTTTATCTTTTCGGCACACGTAAAAGTCTTAATGTCTTCTTAAACGAATAGCACTTAACATGGTGACCAAAATAGCAGGCCTATTTCCTTTCACGTATCTTATACAATCAACCAGCGTACCCTTGATGAACAAACTTGCTATCAGCCATTCACTATACACTCGAGCCCTTCCAACAAGTTTGAAACGTTATTCATATTCTATTTTATTGCGGTCTTAGTAGTTAACACATGAGAAAAACAAATAAATACATCCATTGCGGCTTGTAAAGTTATTTGACAAGAAATTAAAAAAAAAAACATAAATCCCCGGAATTAAAAACCAAGGTTTAAAAAATGTCAACGTTATCGTTAACAGGCTATGGAAAAGTTCCACATATTCACGTATGCTATGGGTAGATCCACACATTTTTTTGTGAAAATAATTGTGTACGAATTGTTTGAGTGCCTTACATGCACATCTGCAGTTCTGCTTCACGGCCAGTGATTGGATGTTTATAACTCTTAACTTCTAGGGGTTCAACCCGAAATCACATATATGTGGTGTCGCAGTAAGAATACTCAGATTGGCACATTCAAATATCTAATACCTCAAGGTATAATTTACCGTGAGACACATATACCACGTAATTCAGACTTAAGTTTTCCTGCACTAAGGTCTTTGTCTAGGCGCTGGAGAGGAATGTAACCAGGAGGTGGCAAGTTATTGTAGATGCATGTCAGGTGCTGTCCCGGGGAACCGGCACAATAATTCACGCCATACCAACCACTTTCTACTGAGCCCGAGTTGCCCGCACGTACTTGGTCCGCACGAAGGCATTCCGCATTGCAACACCACCACTATACTGACCTTCCCCCTCCAGCAACTGTCGCAACACCGCCCCGGTGTTGCCAGATAAGTAGGGACCCTGTTTTTTCGCGAAAATAATTTTGCCCCAGTTTGTTTCAGTGCCTTACGTGCTCACCTGCAATTCTGCTTCATGGTTATTGGCAGCGTGTCTGTGTGAAGAGCCATATCTCAATTGACTGAACCAATTACAAAAACTTTCTTGCAACACCACGCGTCTGTGATTTGCCGGTAGAATCCCAAGGCTCGTGACAGTTAAAATATCCAATCACAGACCACGAAGCAGAACTGCAGATGTGCTCGTAAGGCAATGAAACAAAGTGAGGCAAAATTCTTTTCGCGAAAAACAAGGGTCCCTACAGATAAGGCAGCCTGCTACCAGGCGTAAATACAGACAGGAAACATTCTTCGCGGGTTCGCTGGACTGTAAACTAGATTCCAAGAATAGAGGCAAGAGTATTTCGCGTATTAATCTAGTAGCAGTCTAGACTTCTCAGTACTATACACACTGGCCAAAGTCGAATATCCATTGGCTCCAAACCGTACAAGTGGGTAGCCTTACGAATTATTTTATTATTTACTACTGGATTGCAATCTCCGAAGGTGTGTCAAAACAGCTGTCGTCTAATCACGGAAGTTACAGTTGTATATAGGTTCTTGGCGTCCAACTTTGACCTTGAATCAATACGCGAAATACTCGTGCCTCTACCCAAGAATGTTTACTGAAGCTGTTCATTGGCTACTCGCTCATACAGTGATACCACATACATACATACATACATACATACATGCATACATACATACATACACACACACATACATACATACATACATACATACATACATACATACATACATACATACATACATACATACATACATACATACATACATACATACATACATGCCCGGTAGTTTTCGCGGAAATATTTTTGCCCCACTTTATTTCAGTGTCTTACGTGCACACCTGCAGTTCAACTTCATGGATATTGACAGAGTCTTTTGTGCAGAGTCGTTATTCATTTGACTGTGTCAATCAGTACACGGATAACTGTCACACATCACGTCTGTGATTTGCGAGTTTAACCTCCACACGCTGGGTGCTACGGCATCCAATCGCTGACCACAAAGCAGAGATGCAGGTGCGCACGTAAGGTACTGAAACGAAGTGCTGCAAAAATGTTTTCGCTAAAACTACCGGGCCTACACATACGTAGAGACTGTAACTATCCGCGGGTTCATTGACCTGTAGGCTAGCCTCCAAGAATATATGAAGAGCAGAAGTTACAAACGTTATGTCATTGTTTTCTCCAAATCACTTTTTTCCCAGGAAATGGTTCTATATGCCAATGCCGATAAGTAGGGACCCTGTTTTTTCGCGAAAAGTTTTTCGCCCCAGTTTACTTCAGTGTCTTACGGGCTCATCTGCAATTCTGCTTCAAGATCATTGGCAGCATGTCTGTGTGATATCATTTGGCTGAGCCAATTACAAAAACTTTCCTGCAACACGACACGTCTGTGATTTGCCGGTAGAATCTCAAGGCTCGTGACAGTTAAAATATCAAATCTCTGACCACGAAGAAGAACTGTAGATGTGCACGTAAGGCACGAAAACAAAGTGTGGCAAAATTATTTTCGCGAAAAACAAGGATCCTACCAATAAATTCAATATGATGTAAGTGCCTCCCACCATTTGTTGGTATTTTACAGGAGGTCAAAGATAGCATTGTTATATGTCCATAAGCTTCTCAGCTATTTGTTGCTCTTGAAAAATTTACTTTTCGCCACTTATAACGTTTGTAACTTCTGCTCTTCATATGTGTATTCAAGCAGACATTATCTGCTTGCTAACACTGTCAAACAAAATAAATTGCCCTCCACTTACTTGCTTCTGTATTATTGACTCAACGTTCTCCAAGAGGAGTCAAATAAAGCAAAAGCCAGTTGAGGAAGTGACACGAACTTACAGTTCTTTGAATTCTTGCATACGTCCAAAAGAAAACGCGAATTTTTCAGGTCCTTACACATACGTAGAGAGTCGAGTTTGTCACAAAAAAAGAGTTTTGCACGATTCTGTTTCAATGCCTTAAGAGTGCGTAGTATATAAAATAAATGCTGAAAACATCGATTGATTTCTACGCCTTTTCCGAAGACAAATATGAACGAAATACTCAATGACAATTCTAGATAATGGTATTTTCCAACTTTATGAGTAAATATCTACCCAGAATTACTAATTCGTTACGCGTGATCTCTTGCGCCGCAGATAAATGCACGAGGTTCCGGCGTCTGATATTGTGCCTCAGAAGTTCGTAACACTGGAAACAATTTTGTTTAAAACGTTGGCTAAGACTATTGTCAAGGATTGATTTTTGTTTAATTTTCGCAAATTGGCTTCAAGAAACCTACAGTTATAGATTAACGCTTTTAGCGTTGAATTATGTACCACGCCCTCTTAAGATTCCACTATACCTCTGATGTAAAAATTCTTTGTTTTAAAGTCGTAATATTTGTTTTACAGTATAAATCCAAAATGTTTGTTTGAAGAACCAATTTTATGTATGCGTTCTTTAACATTTTTGCCCTAAATTTGCATTACTTGGTAAATGCAATCTGTAAACAGTGATAGAAATATATTAGTATCAATTTCTGTGCGGCTAGGAGCCAAAGTATATTGAACATCGTCCAGTGCGTGCATACTCCTGAGAAGTCTAGGTTTGCTGCCAGATGAATACATGACATATACGTATCTCCAGGTTATCTCGTTTCAGACTATCGGAGCTTGGGAACAACAAAGGCGTACCACCATCGCTGCCTCGGTGACCTGTCACATTATACAATGTATTGCCAGATATTCAGGAAAATGAGTTCTTTCACTAGAACCATTACAATACAACGATACAGCATGGATATAATAAGCGCGGAGAACACTCCAGACGGGAGAATGCACGACATAAATACTGCAGTCTGTGTGACTGAGTGGGTGGTTGTCTTTCGTACTTCACTTTGGCGTAAGGGTTTATTAACAGTATTATGAGAAGATCACTTAAGACGGCGTGATACATAATTCAACGCGGAAAGCATCAATCTATAACTGTAGGTTCCTTGAAGCCAATTTGCGAAAATTACACAATAGAAATCCTAGACAATAGTTTTAGCCAACGTTTTAAACAAAATTGTTTCCAGTGTTACAAACTTCTGAGGCACAATATCTTGACGCCGGAACTTCGTACATTTAACTACGGCGCAAGAGATCACGCGTAACGAATTAGTAACTCTGAATAAATATTTACTCATAAAGTTGGCAAATACCATTATCTAGGATTGTCATTGAGTATTTTATCCATACTGGCTTCGAAAAAAGCGTGGAAATCAATATATGTTTTCAACGGTTATTTATCCACCACGCACTCTTAACATGGAGGTCTTCAGCGCTGGTTAGAGTGACATAAGGTAAGTATGGAGCAGCGTCGGAATGAAGGGGCGGGGGAAACGGGAGATCCCCGAGAAAACCCGCCGACCAACGGCATCGTCCGGCACGATTCCCACATGCGAAAATCCAGGTATCGAACCCGGATCTCCTTGGTGGCAACCCCCAATATTAAAAGAAGCGCTGAGAATTATCAAATAGCCTAAAGTGCAGATATGAAGATATGCTCGAGAAAGGAACAAAGACAAAACAGACAACGTGTATTATTATTTTCAGGGAGCCTATACGCCGACTGAACGTAGAAGAATATTTATTAACGAGTTTTACTTACAAAATTGTTATGTAAGTGACCTTCACGACCTCTTACGTGTCGTACATAACAGCCTCAGTGACGACTGCTCGATTGAGTGAATATCGACTTTAATCGGCACATTTCAAGCCACAGCCACTCAGTAAATTAAGCGACACAGTTCAGCTGCTTGCAGCAACGAGAGCAGATCTTTTCAACTAGGTTAATTTTAACACTCGCTCTGTTAACCCTCAACAAATTACGTAAGCATTAATGCTTACGTGTTATTTTTTTGTGGGAATACATGTGTACATCCAGGGTTGTACTTGTAGATGATGGTACTCAGCATAAACTTATCTACAGCGCGACACACCCCGGTCTCACTTACCAAGATGTACAATTAACTACACAAAACGTGAAAAAAATCTGTTCGTTTTATTTCGATATTAGGTTTCCCGACCAAAACACCGTGACAGTGCACAGTTTCGCTTAGTTTAAACCTAATATGCAAATAAAATTAATATACACTCTTCGCGTTTTGTATATTTAACTATACACCTTGTGAAAGTAGGCAGGGATGTCTCGTTATAGATACGTGTGCGCTGAATACCATCATGTATAGGGACGACCCTGGATACACACATGCTTTCCCACAAAAAAATAACACGTAAGCATTATAATTCGTTGAGGGTTAAAAGAGCTAATGTTTTCAATTTTTTTTTTCAAAATGGTGGCGTACGATACAGTTATGGAAAAGAAAAACCCTGAGAAGGAGCGGGAGGGGAATATTACGATCGTTCGTGTAAGATGGGTTGCATAGCTACAGGCGCTCGACGAGATATTCAGTGCCGCACGCCTATGTCGTATGCAACCTGTCTTACACGCCTTAACACTGACCGAAATTACGAGCATCGATGGGTAGTTTTTCTACGCTGCTTTAACAAACACAAATTATTTTTAACACAATTCTTAGAAAAAATTCGAGACTGAGCACAGTTATATTTTACGTAGGCTTACTGCAAAATAATGCTGAGAACGCAAACAAAAACATATTTTTAATTGAGTTGCGCTTATTTTATGAAAAAAAAATTGTGAAACTTCGGGCGAAAAAATGTAACGAATCATTTGGGGGTTTACACTACTAAAAAAATTAATACATAACTATATATACATTTGTGCCAAAACATCGTAGCGATCCTAAACTAAAACTTATAAAAAAAATATCTTCGCTCCACAATGACTCAGACGCAAATTAGCTAAAATAATAATAACAAATAATTTCGATGATGTAATCTTCAAGTTGTAAAAAGAAAATGCGTTCATTTTTTTTATTTTTAAGTTTTTTTGTGGAACTTGAAAATGAAAGCTCCATCCACTAACTATAATCAGTTTTTTTCACATTTTTTAAATCGAATAATTGATTAACCATTTCTGAACGTGTATTTTTTTACCTAAAAAATTGCAATATTAACATATTATTGTCGACTCTACGTGAATCATAAAAGATACGATGATTCAGTTATTCACAGTGTGTTTTATTTGTATATTGTAGTATTGCAAATTTTCTTACAAAACAGTTCGCTAAAATGTTGTTCTGTAGTAAAGTAGCATAACGGTATAAGCTGTGTTCATAAAATTATTAGCTATTTACTAATTACAAGTATAGTAATACATTCTCAAATTGTGAAGGATAACGAATGCAGTGAATGTTTTTGGATAGGTACATGACGCACATCTGCGGGAACAAGGGTGGCACACCTGGAGATCGCCACGGGTTACCGGAAGAAGTTGGCAAAGCTACAGGCACCACGTTTACAGAGCTCACAGACATACATATCGGACATGAGTACCTTATTAGTAGAGCCACGATTTTATGGCGAAAAGATTTTTGCAACATTTGGTTTCGAAGTGTCATGTGCACACCTGCAGCTCTGCTACATCGTCTGTGGTTGGATGATTTTACTCTCACTGGCCTTGGCAAATTATAGACGTACAGAGTCACAATAATCTTATTCTGATTGGTGCAGTAAAATGAGAAACGTGTCTGAACAAAGACACGCTGCCAATAACCTTGAAACAGAACTGCCTAAGTGTACGTGAGTCACTGAAACAAAGTGGGGCAAAAATCTTTTCGCGACAAAATCGTGGCCCTACTTATTAGATTATGTTCCATTACATCTCACCTACCATCTCTATCAATTTGTAACACATCCTGTCCAATTTACAGCGCCTCGTGCCACTGCTCGTTTAATCGCACCCAAGGAAATTCACCCTCTTCATCCAGCCTCCAAATCCCAGAAAATATATTAATATTTTAAGAATGTTTTGTGGGGAGGGCCTCGTAAGTTAACAGTCCAGGGGTGTATATAGCAGACTTACGGTACTGTAAAGTAGAGACGTTTTAAGACCAAGCGAAATTTTACCTACTAGAGTAAAGCCCTGTTAAGAAGTTCCTGAAGTGATTGAAACATGTAATTTTCTTAGCCAGGAAAATTTCTTAAAAGGGTCAAAATTCTATTGCAATTATAGATCTCGTAAAAACTATTCAAACCTCTATTAAATAGGAAGAATACTTCTTTAGTGGGAACTTCTTAAGAGGGTTTTACAGTGTAAGCATTGTCATGTAACTGATATAAACACATGTTACTTGTTTCAAAAGTGAAAGTTTGAGGAAGCAGCGATATGACTGTGGCATGTCGAACTGGGCAGGGCCGTTGACAGGATTCCGGGCCCCTGCGCAAGTTAGTCTTTAGGGCCCCTTACCAATTCAAATCCCACATTTCCTCTCTTTATTTTCTAATGAAAACTGAATATAAGATTTGTTTTGCTGGTGAATAACACAGAAAGCAACAAAATGAGACATGAGACAAATTATATGCGGGGGAAAAATTATTTTTCTATAAGAATTTTATTTCATTATTTTTCAGTTCACTGTCCCGGACCCGGGACCCTCATGAGCTCATGCCCCTGGGCACTTACTCCCTTCACCCCCTCTGTCACCGGCCCTGGAACTGGGCTTGAGAAAAAAGTCTTCTCTTCGCTGTGAGCGGCCTGTGTCGGAGTGGAGCGCGAAGTCGATGGTCGAGCAAAAACAAGAGTCGCGAGCGCTTTCACTGTCTAGGTAGGAGGCGTGTGGGTGACGGTAGAAGGGGGCTGTGATGTAACTGACTTGAGGACTGCTTGTAGAGTTGTTGCGAGGTTGCCGCAGACGTTACACAACACTGGCTGTCGTCCTCCTGGCATTGAAGAAGACTCTATACACAATCTTGCACAACATGCGCGCCCATTTCGCTCCGAACACACCTCCGAGGTTCGCGTGCGTCTAAAGGCCAATTTGCACCGAAAATATAACAGCAACAATGCTTTATTACAAAATATTAGTTACTAACCAACAAATTTTAAGCTATAGTAAATACAATAATTTTTTTTAGCAATGTACGTAACAAATGTATAGGGGCCAAGAAATTTCACGGATTCAATTACCTGCAAGCTAGAATCCATTGTATTATGCATATTCAAGCTCCTTCTATTCTGTCATTGTCAGTTGTTCCACTGAGTAGCAGCTAGTGGACAAATAGTCGGGGCTTGAGTGTGCATGCGATAGTTACAGACACTGGAAAATCGCGAAAATGCTTAAAATAGTCTCCAATAAACTGTAGTATATTAACCGTGACACGTGTGAACAGTTTTGTGGCGAATCACACACGCTGTGTGTCCAAGCTGTGCAGTTCTAACTGGGCCTGTTGTAGAGAGAAAGAACGCTTCAAATAAACCATAGCCAATGTCGATACAAAACATTCAGTGTTATATATAGCATGTTGGAGCTTAGTGTCTCTAACGATAGTGCATTCTTACACGCGGGTCATTGAATCCGCGAAAATTCCCGGCCCCTAGTAATTCATGGTTATTACCATAAACACTGCTGAAAACACCAGTGTTACTAACAAAGCAATAAGAATGGTCAACGAACGTAAATAACAATGTTGATGGCACAAATGCACACAACATTGCTGATAACATTTGTTATCAACATCGTTTGATCTATTCCGTCCTAGAATGGGTTGAGAAAATTATGTTATCAACAGTGTTAGTGACAATGTTTTAAAAATTCGTAACTGTCGTTGATGGCAAATGATTTCCACAAAATGTTAGTAACAAATGTTATTAGCATTTCTTTGTGAATATTAACGAAGTCAATAACAGAATGTCGGTAACAACGTTCAAAACAAGTTGTTACCGATAATTTTTAAGCATTTCTACATTATTTTGTTGATAACAGGTCTTATTAGTAGAGACATGAACTTTTCGCGAAAAGAAATTTGCCTCACTTTGTCAGTGACTTGTTTGCACGTCTGCAGACTTGCTTCACGGTCATAGATTGGATGTTTTGACATTCGTGTGTCGTGGGGTTTTACACGCAAATCACAGACGTGTGGTGTTACAGTAACCTTATTGTGATTGGTACAGTCAAATGAGAAACGTCACAGTTCAAAGGCACGCTGCCAATATCTATGAAGCAGAACTGCAGACGTGCACATAAGTCACTGGAACAAAGTGGGGCAAAATTCTTTTCGCGAAAAGTTCATGTCTCTACTTATTAGTAGAGCCATGATTTTATGGTGAAAAGATTTTTGCAACATTTTGTTTCGATGCGTCATGTGCACGTCTACAGCTCTGCTACATCGTCTGTGATTGGATAATTTTACTTTCTCTTGGCTTGGCAAATTACAGACGTAAGGAGTTACAGTAATCTTATTCTGATTGGTGCAGTCAAATGAGAAACGTGTCTGAACAAAGACACGCTGCCAATAACCATGAATCAAAGCTGCCGATGTGCACGAGAGACCCTGATACAAAGTGGGGCAAAAATATTTTCGCGACAAAACTACTTATTAGCAATGTTATCGCCGGTGTAAATTAGGCCTCATTATTTTTAAATAAACCAGCGCCAACCAAAACAATGGATAGTTCCCTTATTAAATTGTTCACCCTCTCCACTAATAAAGAAACCTGGACCTTCCTCTGCTTACAGCAACTATTTATTTTTAATGCATGTAACTGCTGAGTATACTCATTTCTGTCGGGAGAGAGATTTTGCGGTGTCTATGCCGGTTGTCCCTCTGTATTAGTTAGGCCTAGATGATGATTTGTCGCGGGAAAACTTGACTGTTGGCTGGATTTCAACGTATATCCAGCTTACCAGAAAATTACTGGCTTTCGCTTGTACGTAGAACTGTTGCCCTATTTGACTGAGTTAGTAAAAATCTCTCTATCGTAATATTTGAAGCCTATTATCGGTCAGCAGGCAGCTGCATTGTGTCAGTCGTATATCGCCCAACCGTACAGATAACAAGAAACTACAGTGTTTTCAAGGATATGTTGGCACAAAACATTTTCGCGATATACCATAGATAGAGACCAGTAAATTTCGCGTTTACTTTCCGGCACAAGCTAGAATTGCACCAACTGTATGTACGTGCTACTTTTACAATTGGGCGTTGACTTATTTGACACCACATTGAAGTCGATGAACCAATAATAACAATGTAACTATATGCAGGCCCATTTCACTGTGTCAGCGATCAGCTGATGAACAGTTGTTGTCTGCCTGAATACACATATATTCTTGGAGACTTGTCTACATGTCAGTGAACACGCGAATTTTTCCCGCCTCTAGCCAAAGATCAATTGGGAAACCAGATATTTCAAATATGCACGTTAGGTTTATTTACAGCAACCATCGTGGTTTAGTGGGAAATTTAGAAAAGTCAATTCATTGTAAATAATAAATCATTTATATTTTTAATCCAGTACAGATATTTAAGCCCCCTGGAACCTGGGGCCCGGGGCAAATGTCCCTTTAGCCTCCCTTCCTCCTTCCTTTCCCCTGATTACAGGCTCAGAAGTGACGGAGTATAAGGGCGACCTTAAAGCGCGCATTAAATGCCACATAGCCACAACAAGCCTAGCTGTGAACTATCGTACATGATCCCCACTGATCCATTTTAACTAAGGGACACTAAGCGAAGACCTTATAATTTTATTGGTGGAAAGTCTATTGCAAAGTTCAGCGCACATTTATATCCAAGTTTCACAAACATCCTGTTAGTACATTTTGAAGTACGGCCGTCTTAAAAGGCCGTTTTTATCTATGTTGGAGGACTTCGATAGAAACAGTATTTTTAATGAGCATAGTGACCTAACAGTGACATTACGTGCTTACACGAAATGTTTCATTTTCATATATTGACATGAAGGTCACACGTGGAACAGTCTCGTATAAACCATATTTACGAACACACTACAACGCATTTGAAGCGCGTGATAAGTCTTCATGCACACTTCATTGCGGTCTGCTGTCTGGACAGGCGGTCACCTTAAGCGAAGTATCAGTTATTACTGTGCTTTACGACTCGTGTTGACAGAGAGGCCGTTACAGAGTTGGTAAAACTCTAATACTCAAGGACAGAAACTGAGTGAGGATTCTGCCTCGGCTGAACCATCCCAGCGTTTGCCTGGAGCGATTTCGGGGCATCGCGGGACAAAGCCGAAATCAAGGGGTTCATTCTCGACTCGAGTTGTTACGAGATTATTTCGAATCGAAATGAACAAGCAAAGTATTAACACAATTTTAAAGTACGCGCGGAAATTCTACAGTACTTTATTGCTTTATTTCGTCTGTTTAAAATAGCGAGGTTGTAGAAATACATGATAAATGTGTCATAGCTGCCGGTTTCAAGGCATTGCGGAATCTTATCTCACCACCCCCAAGAGCATGCGAGATTTTTCCGCGTTGAAATTATGGGATAGTTTCATTTCAAAGTTACTTTCACTCAAAAATAGCAAAATGGAATCTATTATGGAATTTCAAGCAAATTCGCAACATTTCAAGAATTGACTCCCAGGATGGCCGGGGCTAGAATCGAACCAGACTTCTCTCGATACGAGCCCAACGTATTACCGTCATTGAGAGAAATGAATAAGAAGTGTAAGTTAGTTACTCACGTGTGGTATTCGAACAGGTGGATCCACCTCGTGTGCTACGGCACGTGTATGCACTGCTGGTCTCTGGTAGAAACAGAGATCCGACACCTTCACCGCCGAGGTACTGGCCAGCTACTATCCTGCGAGGCGACGAACTCACTATCAAAGGCCGACTAGCGCAAAGTCCCTGTCCGTTCACTGCAGACCGCCTTACATCACCGACTTCCCGCGCCAATACTCCAAGACTTCGGCTCCTACACCCGAACATTGCCGAGTGCGCCCGAAGACACCGCGTAGACATTCTCCCACTAACCACGGATGCCGCCGTGGTGTAGTTGTTAGACGGCCCGCTTCCCACGAAGTAACGTACCGAGAGATTTGGAGGGGGGGGGGGAGGCACCTGTGACGAAAAATTCTCTTGCCACCCACCATCCCTCTTTTACCAAATTTACATTTCAGTGACATCCGATTATTTGTAAGGAAAAATGTAGACAGTCAATCCAAAGTTTCTAATCACATGACCGCAAAGTTTATTTTAATTCACCCTCCTCCTCACCCCTCTTCCCCGCCCCCCCCCAAAAAAAAAAGTTCTAACTTATTCCCACCCCCATCAGTATAGTTAGCAAGTGTCCTCACAAATAGGTATCCACATTTAATTACTGATGGAGTCCCTCCCAATTTTTTCACTTGGGAAACGTGTTGCTGTTGGCTGGCAACTTTTCTCGCTGAACTACTGTCCGCCCTATCCCCAACCTTTCTTCATACCCATCACACCATCACTGTACAAGAGCATGATGTTAAGAGAATTGATGCATCGGAAAAATAAGAAAACAAAATTTGTAGCTACAACTTCATTTATGAAGCATTTGCGAGTTTTGTAGAAGTACACGCACACTTTCACATCACAATAACAGAGAGTATAAAAGTAAAAGCTTAACTTAACTACAACATATCTGATTTAAAATATCAGCAGTTGCCTAAGTTAGGGTGGAACTATGATTTGTACCAAAAATTTTAATTCTAGTGGCAAAACGTTCTAGTTATTTTAAAGTCTCTATGGGTAAATAATTTTGAATGTGATTCCACATACCTCAAGACATTACTAGTGTGCAACCCTCTCCTTAATTACTATGAGAAAAAAAATACGTAAATTTTAATTGTATCCTTTTTGTAGATTCTGAAAAAATATGTTCAACAGAACATTAATTTAAAGAAATTAATGTATAAAACCTAAAATTCAAATTATAAAAATTGAAATATGTTGTTAAATGTTTACAAATTAAAAAAAAGTACATAACACATTTAAGGGTGTTACCTACCCAAGCTACCGTGCAGTATGCAGAGCATCAACTTTTATTCTAAAACTGATCAATGTGTACGAGTGATGTCAGCTTAGGAATAGAATTTAAACATTGTTACTTCAACTCATTTTAACCCCTCCTGTAATTTTAAAAGCATATTGTCACACAGCCAAAATATTTTTGCAGTTTTTTTTTTGTAAGAAACTCTTGGTGCAGTTTCAAAATGTATAGGCATGTACAATACGCCTTTCTTTTTCATAAAAATTCAGGTTCACCACTGAATGTCTTAAAAATGAGCTCTCTGTAAGAATACTGAATATTAGTCCAGTGACATCTAGATGCTTGAGTGAGGTGGTGTGTACTAGCTGGGTCATCTATCGTGTTTGCCCTTCAAGGCCTTAAACACACAAATTATGTCCATCCACAGTCTCTAAGAGGAACTTAACCAAAAAATTTTATTGGTTTAATAATTTTTGGATTAGTACGTGGCATTGCTTTACAGACATAAATTATAATTTTTTTACAGAAATTAAAATTTTTTTATTCATAGATTTTGTATAATTATTGGATGTCAATGGCCAAATTTGTATAAAACGGTTTTATGCTAAAAAGGAAAACCAAATGAATTGCAGAAAGGAAATTATTCACATCAAAAAAAGTGTCACATGGCTACGCCATGACATGTATTACTACTGCATTGAATTTTTTGGATGGTTTTAAAATATCAGAAAATAACCAATTTTTTAATTTCCAGTACAGCATTTTCTTTTTTCATATACAACCATTTTATACTAATTTGAACTTTTGACATCCTTAAAAAAAATCTACGAAACCTGAACAATTTTCATTGCTATAATAAATAGCAACCCATGTACATATATAAAGCACACCATGCTTCTGATAAATTTAAAATTATTAAAAACCTTTAAAATATTTTGTGAATTCCACCCCTTAACACACCACCAGCCAAGGCACCCAAATAGTGCGTAGTAATTCAGCAGACACCTTTATTAGAAAATTGCTCAATGTGTACAGCGTTTGCTTCTGAATAACCTTCAAGGAACATTACACATGTATTATCTCATTACAGGATGTCCACTGATCTTTTTTAGGCATTTACAGCACAACTTTATAGATACTATTACATCAAAAGTATAAAAAAGATGAGTTTAATAGGAAGAATACTGCACACCAGTTCAGTGACTTGTGCCATGGTTGAGGCGTTATGTCAGTCACGCTTAGCACTTCAAAGTGGAAAACCAAAATACACCACCTCAGACAGCAATCTGAAAGGACGTAAAATATCAAAGGTTTTCAATTGCTCGCGTAGACATCCAAATCTTTACAGAATTTACTTTTCAATTGGCCAAAATTACAGAAATCATTTTCATAAATTCGTGATCTCGTAGACTTCACAAGAAATTCTGTTGGCTTGATTCGCAAATGAATTTTATGTTTTAACATCAGCATTTAAAACTTGTGTAATTTCTCTAACTGATATTATTGCAGATTACAGATTACTAGGAAAAATAATAATATTCACACGTCTGCCCGTACTAGTACCCATTTAAACTAAATAATGTGGTCATTTACAAAAGCTGAATGGGCTGCAAGGAACTGAAAAAACCCACTTTCAATAAATAACAAACAGATCACAGTCTGACTCAACAAGGGCCAATATTATCATTCATTCATTCCTTTAAATATTATTGTGATTCTCGGCTGCTTTGCGCCTACTTTAACACAAATGTCACTGTTAATTACCTACATATTTAACAGTGCAAAGAACACTTTCATATTTAACTATTTGCCGAAAACCAAGCCAAAATTTACTAATTGCATTTCATAGCAATTACAGACATGCTGTCATAATATACCCGTACCACAATTAATGAACAGCAGCACAGCCCAATTATTGTGCAAACCTAAGAGAATATAACAACAGTTTAATTGTAAGGTGTAATAAACATAAATGACTACTTAGCACTAAGTACTTACCATTTAAGTGGGGAACCGTTTTCTCCAGGCAATAGTACAATGTCACTGAATATGATGAAAGCTTCCTTCCATAAGAACATTTGCCTGCTGCTAGTTTTACTAACACAACATATTGAGGGTTTAGAGGTAAAACTACCCAAGTCCATTTTCAATAACTTTCTGAAAACCTTAACCAAAATTAACCAAACCATTCAGTAACTTTCTGAAAACCTTAACCAAAATTAACCAAACCATTCTACAAAGCTGAAAATTATTTCTATTAGAGAAAAGGTGTCAAGACCTGGGTACTATTACCACACGTAGAGAGTGATATTCGCATTACTTGGCTGCAATATCTCAACTTCCGAGAAAAAAGACTTGGGTAGTTTTACTTCTCAACCCCGATATATTCACACATTCGAAAAGTTATCATTATTTGACTAGAGAGACAATAAAAAACTAGCAAACTGCACCACTTGAATTTAGCTGAACAGTAAACATAAATGTTATCTTACTGAGAAATATATTTTCAGGGAGGTTTTAACTTGCCAGAATGCTAAGATAATAATTTTTTTTAAAGTTTAATATAGATCACAATGCAAAAATTTCGTACAAACAAAAAATCTTTAAGATGAGAATGGATATGGGGAGAATTTATGCCAATGTCCAGTTAAGGTCAAGCACTCTGGTTTGTACGATTTTAGCAACAATAATTTTTTTAATCTTTAACAAGAGCAGATATCAAAAATCAATTTGGCAGTTTTCTTTTAAATGGTTATTTCAGTGACAACCAATGTTTTCAAAAGGATAAACTATGTACGTATATAGTTTCGACTAAAAAGCCAATTAACCTAAATTTTGTTCATTACTACATAAATAGTTACAGACATAGTATTTACAGCCTTGAAAATATCAGCCAACATGGAGAAAACAATTTGAAACAAAACCGTCATACAGATTTTTGATTCTGCTCTCGTTTAGGCGTAAAAAATTAATATCAGCAGAAAAAGTAGAAACAAGAGTAGAAAAAATCACATCAAAACTACATGTCATGGCCTACAGCTTGAATCATAAAAACTCATTATAAAAATTTTTTATTACAAAAAAACTCAAAAATTTGCTAACTTTCTGTTACATTTAGCAATTTTTTAAATACAAAAATATGTTATAATGGGATTTTTATGCTTCAAGGCGTCGACCATGACACGTAATTTTGATGTGATTTTTTTCTATTTAACTATGTTTACTGGTTTTCAAGTTTTTGTAAAAAGTAAAAATATGCAAAATTTTGACGAAATGCCATTATGGGAAAACTGGCTCAACAAATTTTTTTTTGTAAGAAGAAAATGTACTCTCAAGTAATGTCCACGAAACCAACCCTATTTTAAACAAATATAAAATTATGATTTTCCCCCACTGAACAACCTCAAGAGAATGGGCTAGAGTTTATTCACATTTAATGATAATTTTTTTAAAAACGTAAATGGGAGTCGATATCGTAAAATCGCTTCGTAACTTTGTTATGACTGATTTAATCTGCATACTCTAATTTTGTCGAGTCAGAAGACTGCTAAATAGTTGCTAATTAGTTAACTAACGAAATTTCCTTTTAATTGATAAATTAGCTATACTCATCCCACAGTTTGTCTCAAAAAATTACATTGCATAGTAAAACCAATTTGCAACAAAGTTACGAAGCAATTTTACGACATTGACTCTCGTATACATTTTAAAAAATAATTTTCTCGAAAGCCGAGAAACTCGGGCCCAAGCCCTTAAGGGCATTGTCTACCTCAGAGACCTTGTGAGAACACGGATACTAGTGATTTACACTTCGAATTACGTCAGACAGAGATCAGTTGCCTTTCACAATATCACTTTCCGATAGAAACCATTATCTACTTTGAGATGAGGAAATTAATTTTATTACAAGTAATAAAATGTGTGAAAAATTTAAGAGTAGATGTTATTGGATGTTTCTTAGAATGAAAATTGCTTTTTTCTCATTTTAATGACAAAACATTGTGTAAGTGAAGAGATTTTGGTCAAAACTTAAGTGCAGTGAGGGATGACATGATATGAGTATGGAGCAGGGCCGGAATGAAGGGACGGGAAATAACGAGATACACCCAAGAAAAGCCACCGACACGCAGCGTCGTCCGGCACAATTCCTACGTGCGAAATTCCGGGGACAGACCCTGCCTAAAGTAGAATCCAGATCAGTTTGATGGGAGGTAAGTCTAACCCCTGGACCACAATGGCCCCTTAATGACATTTAAAAATTATCTAAAATATTCAATAGGGCAGTAGACTAGACTGAAATATACAAAAAAAAAAAGTCAGAGGCTGCAAGAAAACAGACAGGTTTCCTGTAGCTCAAATATTACACTGCCTTTGCCTGTGTCTTGGAAGCAAAGTAGTGTGTGCCCAGCATCAAAAATATCAAAAAACTTCTAACAGAATCACAGATAAACATTACAAAAAATAATTTTCAAAACTACCAATTATATATGTACGTACATACTTTGTTTAAATTACAGTCATTGAATTACTGCATCTTGCCTAAAACGAAGGAGCTAGAAAATTTAAACCAAAGACACGTGATCAGTTTACCTACAATTAAGTAAACAACGAAAATATGTAAAGACAGGAAAAGGCCTAAAAATAACCTTAACCACAATACCACACCACCAAAGCAGAATTTAAAATCATAACATTCTTCACCGACAACACCAACGCAATTATTATATCCACAATACTATCCATACAGTAATTACAAACAGATAGATGTACTTGAAAACAAAACACACAGCACTGTTTTGTCATTCATCAAATATGAACGACTTTGTATTAGACTGCACAAGTCTTAATATTTTCAGGCTAACTCAGGCCTGTGCTACAAAATTCAGTAATTTTTTACTAAAATGCTACATGACCTATCTGAAGTGAAGTTCTAATTTTTACACAACCTTTTAGTTAAACATACTACAGGCTGAGTAAAAAAGAATACCCAAACTTCGAAGGTCTATATAATCACAACCAAACAACTTACAATGTTGTATGACCACTCAAAATAACCTCAGAACAATGAAGTTTTTGTACCATACCTTGATAAATGTTCAATGTGACCGCCTTGAGCCATACGAATCACATCGATGCGATACTCTTAACTCGTTCCACACTCATGCCAGCATGTTCGGTGTAACAGTGTGGATGTCATCGTAATTCTTGAGTTCTGCAATGTTAGCCGGCAATGGTGGAATAAACACGAGATCCTTTATGTCCCCCCCCCCCCCACAGGTAAACCTCACACGGAGTGAGATCTGGGCTCCTTGGGGGAGTTGCGAACAGCTAGGTGTCAATGGGGTGGTGCACAATCCCGCTGGAAAATGAAGTCCCCCGCTGCCTCTTCTAACTAAGGAAATAACCATTTGATAAGCATGTCCAAGTAAGAAATCCCAGTAACAGTGAATTGTTGGAAAAAAAAATGAGGCAGAAAACAGTCTCTCTCGATACAGCGCAAAACACCATTCACTTTGGGTGACACGTGCTTGTGTTCAGTGGTTTCATGTGGATTATCCTGGCCCCATATTCTCACGTTATGCCGGTTGACCGTACCGTTGACTTGGAACGCAGCTTCAACTTTGAGATGAAGGTATCGTCAACCTCATTCCGGACAATAACGTCAGTGCAGAAATCCCATCTTAGTTCTTTATCCCTTTCAGTAAGAGCCTGCACAAGTTGTAACATGTACGGTTTATACAGCAATCGCTTCCACAACACACTCCACACAGTCGATTGAGGGAGTCTCATTTCCCAGCTAGCTTGTCAAGTTGATTTTCGTGGAATGCGCAAACGCTTGCTGACTCCATTGCACATTGTCCTCTGCCACACGCGGTCACCAACACTTTTGCCTTAGCACTGGCAACCTTTGTCATAAAATTGACAAAACCACTGTAGGATACGTCATTCATCAGGTGGACGACATCCGTATTTGCAATGGAATTCATGTAGAACAGTCGTCACAGATTCACATTTAGCAAAGATAATGACACAGAATGTCTTCTGTTGTTCCATCGCCATTGTGTTGCAGACCAACACTCCACACACGCTCGTAACGCAACGAAGGTAGCTCTCAGTGCCCTCTAGTGGCACACAAATTAAACCTTAGGCCGTACCCTCTCCCCTCACACCAAGGTTTCTGAACGACATCCACATCATTACACAGGACATGCTGGCACGAGTGTGGAACGAGTATCGCGTTGATGTGTCGATGTGAGTCATGCTGCTCGTGGCAGTTAAAATTAACATTTACAAAGGTATGGTACATAGACTTCTTTGTTCCACGGATCTTCTGAGTGGTCGCACAACATTGTAAATTGCTTGATTGTGATAAAACAGACCTTCAAAGTTGGGGTATTCCTATTTTCTCTTCCTGTATTATTCCCTGCACTGTAAAATGTTTTTGAACGTACAGTACATTGTTTCTCCTTTGTTGGTATTGTAATACTTAAGTGCAACATTTAACATTTATTATTTAGTTCAGACTGTTCTTATTGCAGAATTTGAAATTCTTTAATTGGAAAACATATTAATGTGTGCTAGGATGAAAGATACGAGCTAGTACACGAGATGTAGAAAAAAGAACAGAAAGCAAAAAAACAAAATCCCAACAGAATGAGTAAACTATCGGTAATAAACTTACTCACTGTAAGACAAGAAAGAAACCCACTCGAGACATACGTGGCATCATGTACCCACTAATTTGTATTTTTAAACTACGTATCTGTGTCTAAAATGGTTAGTCAAAGAAGTACTAAATAAAATTTTACAACATTGAAAATTATTCTTCAGACATTGAATGGCAAAAATTAACATATGATAAGCAGGGAAGACTTTATACGTGGGGTGACTTGGGACACATTTATACTACAGTAGATCCATGTTACAATATTTCTGAAGGGACTCAAAAATGTGTACTTTATAAAAGGGAATTCCTTATAACAGGGTAATCTCTTGTTATGAAACAGTAAGGGACCAAATATAAGAAGCCTTATAACCCGGAAAATGTTACAGAAGAGTTCATTATAACAGGGCTCTACTGATTTATTTTCCTTAATTGTCAACTGTGAGTAAATATTATTTACATTTCATGTGGATATTATTAGAAATTTATCGCAAGTAGTGTAAATTTCTATATTCAGGGCTGCCATACACGTGAAAAATAATTTCTTGTAAAGTCCAAAGTTACCCCATGTGTCCAAAATCACCCCTGCTAACAGAATTCAATCAAGACAAAAAATTACATTCAACAAAACTGTAACAAGTGACGATTTGTTACAAAAAAATTTAATCAGAAAAAAGAACTGACATCCTTATGAAAGTGTAAGTCCGAAAGGATGGCTGAAATAAAATTAATTAAATACGTACTTCGTTAAGAAAATATTAGGGGTGTGCGAAGCTTCACATTGTCGAAGTCGAATCAAAGATTTTTGTTCCTTCGACAAATAAAAATCTTTTGAGTTGAAAGTCGGTCGAAGATAACCACAATTCACATCAAAACAGACAAAATTATTTATGTGGAGCAGGTAATTTTCAGTTTATTTGTAGTTGTATTATCCTGTATAACTTACACTTAAAAACTCAAATTCATGGCACAGTGGTGAAGTATTTATGTTGTTTAGGCTACATTCGGCGGCACAATTTCACTTAAGCTGGAGTCACAATAACCCAACAAAACTACGCTGGTGCAGCGAAAACAATATCTGTAGCCAGTAAATCAGTAAGTACAGTAAAATACCATTTATCCAGACTTCAAACACTGGAATATTCTAAATAACGGACATATTAAACTTCCCTACATACCTCACGCATCAAACATTTTTTTTTAGCTCTATACCACTGTAATTTCTGCTTTCCCGCGAATACATATTACGTAAACACAGAACTAAGAATCATAGAAACCTGCATACCAGTAGTACTGCAAGCTTTAGAGTAAAATCAGCATTAAAGTGGTCCCGATCACAAATGAGAAAGTCTTAACGGAGTGTGGTGCCTCCATGTTCCTCATTCATCTATGGTGTTGCCAACGATGTTATTGTTAACGTTTCCTATTCTATACTACGGCGGCGATTTATTATGACTTTAATCTTAAACCGTAAAGACTGCAGATTCATTTAAATCAGAACTGCCATTTTCGGTAATTTTAGATGTCATCGGCGATAATGAACAAAGAAGAATCGGAACAAAGAAATTAACCTCTTGCACAAAGTGGAAATTTGTGGTTGTAAATATGTCTTCTTCTAGCGGTTGGAAAGGAGTAGGCCTAAAATGTTACGTTTCGTAGGCAGGTGTTCATGTTACATTAAATTAAAGTTGGTTTTGTTCAGATACATTGACATTTAAGTATTCCGTAATATAATTTCGAGTTACGGAGGTTATAACCTCACTAAAAAAAATCTTTTTTATCTTATGCACCCCCTGTTTTGAACCCAAAATATCATAAGAAAAAAAAATTTGTTAGGATACGTGAGTAAATGCGGTATACTTAAATATTTTTTTATTACCAATTGTTTGTGATAAATTTTTTTTCTTTGCTGTCTGATGTGGAAAAAATTAAATTCTTCGTCTTCGACTTTCCTTCGACATTCCTTCCCACAATTCAAGATTTGATTCAAATTCGCTTCGCATTTAAAAACAGACATTCGCACATGCCCAGAAAGTATGAAGTGTGTTCGATAGGCACATGTTTAGTTTTGGTAACTGTACCCAACTTTTGACTTATGATTTAGAAAATGTGGAAAAATACCTCAAGTAAAGGTACTGTCATAATCGGTGAGTACAGTACATACTTATGTACGTATTAAGAAAGAGAGATTCACATCCTCTATGGGTTTAAGCAGAAAAAACACCAATTTTCTGAGGACAATTTTTTTCTTTTAATGTTCAATTTACAGTGAATACCGGTAACCTACAAGTGTCTCATTACAGATCGAACCGTTTTTAAAATTGTAGCATCAGCAAAAATACTGTAGTAGATCTACATGTCATTGAATATACTGTACAACATTAAATACTTATTCCTTTTGAATAGACTTACAGAAATAATTTTGGTAAACAATACAAGACATAATTATCCCGTATTCACAATTCAACACACCAAAAACTGTCATAAAATGGAATATTTTTATTTCAATTTTAAGCAAGGAATATCAACACTACATCAGCATATAAAAATTATATTGTTAAAGTAATATTTTAAAAGACTAGAAATCAACCCAATGGATCTGCCTCGAAGAACACTAAAATAAACTGGTCCCACTGCAAAGCGTCTTACACAGAAGGAAACCACAATCTTAAGAGCAAGCAATCACACAGCTGTAAAGCATTTCCCAAACAAAAATTTTAATCCAGTGGTTGTATACCAACATAAACTCCAACAAGAACTTCGATACTTTGCATACCATTCACCGAGATACAGAAAAAATTAAATACTGAGCATGGTTTTAATTTTCAGTTCTCACCTAAAAATACATTAGACTGCATTGTCAGGGATTTCACTGTTACATACAGTGGAAAACAATGTGCCACAGTTTAATTTTCAAGAGGTATAAATTGTCAGACGAGACAAAGAACTATTGTATACATTCAAAACGTATGCAACATTTCAGCAAACTTCAAACACACATTGCTAACAAAGGACCTAACTCGAAGCAAACTTAGTATTTCACGTCTGCACAATACATAAACTTTTACACTTGACTCACAATCACGTCCTCTTATTGTATCTCCAAAAATTACTTCACACTTTCGAGTAACTCTATCTATCTCGCTTTCTTTTCTTTGTGATTATGTACAGTACTTATCTTCCCATTTTCAACAATCTCTTCAATGACAGCATTCTTCAAAATATGCTTTTATACACAGAACAATTCCACATCATGTGTGTATACAGCACCCTTGTTTAGTTCTCAGCATACAAGGCAACAATATGTGATGATATAAACCTCACACAACACGAACAAGTACAACAGTAAAATGATCTTAGATGCAATTTGCCAATAAACTACATAATTTGTTCTAAGCTTGGTAACATTAATTTACAGATTACAGATTATGTAACATGGTCAATATAATGTATAAAATAACAGCACAAAGCCAAACACAAACAATGTGCTTATCTGCAATACACTTTATTTACAGTATTTAATTCAGTGTTTAAAAAAGGCCAAACAAGCATAATGCACAGATACAAAAATTTAAAAATATCCATACCAGACTAATATTTAACAACACAAGAGCTTCTTCGTTTCAAAACACTGTACACAATTCACAATCTTCAGATCTTGTACAAAGAATTATCAATGCTTCTAAAGGATGAATAAAACATTAAATAATTTCTTTATAAAAAAGTACGTAACCTAAAAGTACAACAAAATTAAGACTATTAACCTTCTATTTTTTCAGCACAAATGCATGAAAGGCTTTAGGGCATCCATCATTAGAACAAATTTTTATAAAAATTTGCCACGTAACAGCCTAACATAGGTACACGCCAAGCAAGCACAATCAATCATGTAACACGTGCAAAATACTTTTCCAAAAAAGTCATCTAGAGTTTTTTATAACAGACAAAATTTTCAGGAAATCAATTTTAACACATATGACAAAAAGACTGAATAGCTTTAAAAAAAAATTACAGTATGTATGCAAGTTAAGAACAAGTTTTGTGACATCTGGTTGTTAACTGTACAAAAAATACAGTTACTTAATTTGTGGCATATTATTACTCAAATTTTGCTTTAAACTTTTCACATGCACTATATTTAAAATGAAACCAGTCCATTTACAACAAAACTTCACATACACGAGTTCAACAGTTAGTGCAAGTAACATTACCGCCTCAGTTTTCTGAAACAAAAAAAAGAACACCCATCTATATTACAAGAAGAACATTATTACATTGATGAAACTATTGCATAACTTAATAACTGTCTATATTTAACTCTTAAAGACTGCAAGTAATTAGTAGAGGTACCCGTTTTTCATGGCATATGAAACTGAAAAAATTTTTTAACAAAATTTCTCATCTTGTTTGAAAACATGAAAAAAATTAATTCTTACTGAAATTTCAAAATAAAAGCATAATTTTTGTCATGTGACACAGTATCAACACGTTTGACATGAGAGAATGGTATTTGGCATTCTAAGTGATGATAAAAATAATATTTATGTTTGTTTTACGTTCAACCAATTAACTGTACTGTATTTACTACTGTAAATCTTTGTTATTAAAAATAAATACGAATCCAATAGTAAAACTTTTACTCGCAATGTGAAGTGTTCAGCCACTTCCCCATCTTGGTTAAATCTTTAAATGGTGTTTTTATTTTTTTATTTAAATTTATATTATGTAAATATTTCTTAACAGGCTATATGCCATTTTCAGGGTGAGTTTGTCAGGTGTCCGGTGTGATGCAACAGAATTCAATAACCTAGTAATTGGGGACATGTTAATTTAAATTCATCTTTTCAAAATTTAAATATAATATAGTCAAGGAATTTTAAAGTAGAGTCA
>PNEQ01004637.1:0-33679 GCA_003012365.1 Medauroidea extradentata
AAGGGGGCACTTTCCTACCAATGGATGGCCGTTTTCTGGGCCCGAGGCACATATTGTGTCCACTCGACGTCGCGGGGGCGGCGTCTAGGCGCCGCTACCTCGTCGCGCACGTGGGCGGGTGCGTTCCAATATGCACGAGCAGCCAGGCCGCCTCGGCCCGTTCCGTTTGGGCTTGATGCGCACGACGGGCTCAGATCAGGGGAGGTCAGGGACGACCCGCGTCATGTTCCACTATTTATGGCACTTGGACCCCTGTACTCAGCCCTGCTGTGATAATTTTGCATTCAGTATCCGTCAATTGATGCTCCTTGATGGACACGAATGTTTCAGGCGAGGGCAGCAAAGTACCTACCAGCTCGCTCCCTTCCTGATATAGCTTGGCGAAGTTATCCGGTTCGAACATTCGTGACAGGGCATCTGCCACAGGTTTAGCCTTACCACTTACATGGTGTATCTTAAATCTAAACTGATTTAATCGCACCACCCATCTACCCATCTTTCCCAACTGATGTGAATGTCCCAGTATCAATGATAAGGCCTGATTATCTGTGAACAAATTAAATTCCCTACCCTCGAGAAAACTTAGAAAACGTTCCATGTCATAAAAGCAGGCTAAACACCCCTTCTCGTAAGCACTAAGCCGCCTTTCTGCATCAGAAAGAACACTGCTGGAATATGCTATGGAGTGGAACTGTTCCTTCTCTCCCATATCCTGACATAAAACTGCGCCCAAGGCCAGTGCTGACACATCCACATGCAGATTAAAGGTCTTCTGAAAATCAGGCAGACTCAACACAGGCTCCTCACACAATAATCGCTTCAACGCTTTGAAAGATCGCTGATACTCAATTCCCTACTCAAAGGGGACCCCTTTCTGTTTCAGCCTATTTAACAGCTCTGCAATATCCGACAACCCTGGGATGAAGCGCGCATAATACCCTATAATTCCCATAAATTTCTGCACACCTTTGACAATAGTGGGCCTTGGAAATTCCGCAGTGGGTTTGACTTTCTCCGGGTTCACTCGCAACTTGCCACCTCCGACAATGTATCCCAAGAAACTCACAGCTTCTTTCCCCATCTCCACCTTCTTGGGGTTAATGGTCAGGCCTGATGCTCTCAATGCCTCTAACACTGTTCTCACATGCTGCAAGTGAGTCTCCCAGCTCTCACTATAAATAATAACATCATCTATGTAATGAAAGACACATTTAAATTTAAAGTCTTTTAATACCTGATCAAGAACCCTACTCAATGCCTGGCTACCAAATTTACTACCCATAGGGATCCTCGTGAACTCATATTGTGCCCACGGTGTACTAAAAGCAGTGCATTTCTTGCAGTCTTCATGAATTTGAATCTGATAGAAACTGCTATTAAGATCTAATGTCCTAAAGAATTTTGCCCGACCCAAATGCTGCAGAGCTCCTTCCACTGTCGGTAACGGAAACGGGTCAACCGGCACTCTCCTATTTAGATTTGCATGGTTTACTACCAACGTAAAGTCCTGCCCTCCCGGCTTGCTAACTAAGAATCCAGGTGAAGAGTATTCTGAAGTAGATGGCACTACTACCAAGCCTTTAATAACTTTTCAATCTTCTGACGATAACACTCCAATTTAATTGGTGAACATAGGAAAGGCCGACTCCTAAAGGGAGTTTGATCATTCAGATGAAACTTGCAAGGAACTACGTCACATTTTCCTATTTTTTCCGTTATCACATCTCCATAGTCGTTTAGCACCCTTTGAACATCACAATTCCTACGCTCCACTTCCTCAGTGACAGCATAAATGTTGTCCCTCTTTCTAGATTCTAATTTTACCTGGACTTCTGGGCTGAAATCAAAACACAGCAAGCCCTTCCGAAAGTCCACTTTGGCTTGAACAGCCCCCAAAAAATCCAAACCTAATACTGCCTGTACACACAAACATTTTATAATCGCAAAACTGAAGTTCCAGGAGAAGCCAGTGATCTTACAGTGCAAGTGTACCGAACCTTCACATTTCATGCTCGACCCATCCGCTGTAACTAAGTTCGGCACCGAGCCAGTGCACAACTTATTACCCTTAAGCGAGGCATTGTTTTCTACTAATCGTTCCCATAAGTCCCAACTAATCAAACTCTTGGCTGCCCCGGAATCCACTAATTCCCAGTCCTCTATGCATTCCTGATGGTGCCCCCACTGTACCAATATGACATTTTCTCTTTGGGTATCTCTGCCTTGGCGCGATGTCATTCGTAGCGGGACTACAAGGTCGTGCCATCCCTTCGCCCCCTCACGTTTCCCGGACACTGACCCTTCATATGTCACACCTCATTACATCGGAAGCAACGACGCTCCTTAATACCTACCTTGACCTTTTTACATTCGACCAACCAGTGGCCTCTACCCCGCAGTTAGCGCACCTACCGATTCTCCCCTGCATACCCATTTTCTCTGATGAATTGATCGACTTTAGTCCTTCCTGACTGTCCCGAACCTCCATTGACATAACGGGGACCTTACTATGTCCCTTATCACTCCCTGAAGTCCTATACAGTGAAGGAAACTCATAATATTCTTTGCGAGTTACTGCACGGCCTTGAACCTCAATAGCTAAGTTCTTCAGCTATGTTAAGGTAGTGGGGTATGAGCACAGATTACATTCTGCCCTCGTTGCTGGAGAAATGTTTTCCATGATCAAAAGGATCAAATTTCTCTAATCTCTCGCCTCCTCCAAAGCCCTTCTATAATCCACGACTGATTCCACAAATGAAATAGAGGACTCGCCCGGCTTCTGAAAACGTTCGACGAGACGTTTAATACAACGTAACCTGACGCTGACGGGACAAAAACTATTCAATACTCCGCGTCGGAAGTGCTCTATACTACAGATTTCCTCGTGTGACAAAACCTCCACCAGAACTTGCGCTAATGGCTCCACACACTTCGCCACCAAACCTGTCAACAAACTCTTATCCGAAATTTGTTTCAAAACGGTAATTCAAGATACCTTAATCAAAAATTCTAAGATGGGTTCTACTTCCCAGGAATCCACGCAAGGCAAAGTTTTAATTAAATCGCGGATCCATTTGTCATTTTGTTCCTTTACTTGGCCCCAATTTTCGCGTCCTACAATCTTTCGTCCCTCATCCTCTTCTTTAAACCACGTTATCGCCCTTTGACGTACCAACTCGTTAGTTGTTTCATCCTCTGAAACTACAAGCCCTCGTTCGTTTGGAGAAAGAGCTAAATCAGGCCGCCCCAAGCGGTACAAAAAGTCCGATGGTGCCGACATGCCTACGAGAAAAGCCGCGATGATAGCCTTTCAAAATTAATACCAGGCGTAACACAATAAACACAGTTACAAGTTTCATTCCCTTGTTCAAGAATGCGCAATTCCGTCAAACGTAAATAAACCACTTGCCCCAGAAGGATGCATAGTAGCGAAGTGAAATTGAGTCGAACACTGGCCTAGGTTACTCTCTCGGGCCGAAGGCCTTAACAAATAAACTCCTTGAATACTTAGCCCCAAGGCTAAGCCCACACAAACGGGGAAAGACTCGAGCAACACTCCTACCTATTCTTAAAGATGTAGGCTGCAAGGTTGGTCAACTACATTTTTGAACAAAGAAACTCGTGTAAATTCACTGATCATAAATATATTCAGGTACTTTCAGATTACAAGCCTTTACAATGTAACACAAACATCCAATAGGGCTTCGTGCATCGTATGCACTATTCTAATTTACATACACTCCAAACGTTGATCGCCCACTATAAAGAACAATAAAGTGCTCGATGCTTATTACTAGTACAATTGGGTCAATTTTACTCTTGAATTTCTCCGTCACAACTCATTAAAGCATCTCGCAACATTCATCCACACACAGTCTCCAGCAATTTCAGGGAAACCTACAGGTTAATAGACAATCCCCTTTTTCCCCGAGGGCGACATTAAATTTCCACAAACTCGCCCGCCTGTACAATTCCAGGCACAACCACATTTGCACTCACTCGGCGCTCCAGGTCACGCTTAAGGCCCCGTTTAAGATTAACGGAAGCTAGATGATCGCCATAAGCCCAAGTTCAGTGGACTCCATCGGCGATGAATACAACGGCACGGAAAAGGTCGGGGGAGATTCACCCATATCTTGATGTTCTGCTGTCAGCTTAAATGAACTCCTCACAAGTAGCAATGTCCCTTGGTAATGCTCCTGCCCACTTTACCAAGCGGCGTAGTCACAGTTAACTGAAATTTCCACACATTCCAGTTCTTATCATTGACCAATTTCAAAAGCCGATTCAAATTCTCCGATTCCATGATGAAAGGGCGGGAATCACCTTTATTCAACACTCGCATTAGACAATTATTTTCACCCGCAGTTCACTAGTTTCTACTTACATTCATAACGGACTTTGTTACGTTTTCACGACTCAATTACTGTATCAGTACCGGGACTGGGCCCATAACCTGATACATAATATAATTCGCACGCTCTACAAACAAACAGCTTCCACCATCTTACGTATTACACAGCTCACTTGTTTTCTATCAGTCCTCAGTCCAACCAATACACACACCTGAAATTTTATTGACTTCAACAAAAGCTCATTGAGTTTTCTGTTTAGTCGTGTATCCTCGCAAACGTGTATAGCTTTAAACAATCAAACATGGCTGCTGAATGTATTTAACTGAACAAGTTTAAGACCTCTAGTGTGAAGGTGGCCTAAAATATATTCAGTCAATTTAGGATGTCACAACAAACACAGGTATAATAATCAAAGAAAACAGTTCAGAGACTTACTTTTATTTAGTGTTATTCCACTGTACAGAAAAAAATATACAGATTGACAAGTTATTTCAGACACAACATTTCACAATAATTATTGCAGCAGGTATAAAATTCTGACAATTTATCAAAGTAAAATGGAATGTTCTACAGGAGCCAACAGGTGCTTCACTGCAGGGAAATGAGGACAACCAAAAGTTATGCAAGCTACTAGTAAAGTAAAAACAAATTCTAAAGCATTTTAGCACAACAAAGAAGTGTTGTCCTGTACTTGGCGTTACCAGTACCAACTTTCATGCCAAGACTCTAAATTTTTGTCATACAGTAAATATTCACACTGTTTTAACACTTTCCACACTGACAAAAATTAAAAAGAAACTCACTGCTTCGAGCATAACAGACGTAAAACATCTGCAAGTATCAATTCAGCGCAATATTTCAATGACTACTGCACTCTTCTCTCGCCATGTCTTTACTCTTGTCTTACAAGCCTCATTAGTTAAAGCAACAAATATTTATTTCTGGCCCATTTCAGGCAATGCTCTCTTTTTTCTACTGTTCTGCGATAATCATTTCTTACAGCCTAAACGAGAACCAATGTAAAAATTCTGTTCGTCAGTTTTGTTTCAAATGGTTTTTGCCGTGATAGCCAATTTTTAAAAAAACAAGAAATTATACTGATTCGACTAAAAAGTCAACCAGAATTTCGTTAATTACATAATTAGCTGAAACCATAGTATTTACCGCATTGAAAAAAATCAGCCAACGTGGAGATGTTTTTAAACAAAACTGCCAGACAGAATTTTGATATCTGCTCTCCATTAAGCATAAAATAAGAAAATTGCTAAAAAGTATAAACAAGAGAACATTGCCTAAAAGGCTCCATGTGCAGACTAATGACACAATGGATCTTGTTCATCAGTTCCTTGTAATAGTCCCACATTTTAGGTTGAGCTTTTACTTTCGACAGGAGTATGTTTCCATAACACATGTTTTTTTAACGTGGTCTCTGATGACCAAATTAATGAATAAAACTGAACAGTCTGGCACATGAGATTATAGCGATTTTACTGTATAAGCACGTTAGTACTATGAATTAATCACTGCCTAACTGGGTAACTAGCATAGCGTGGAATGTGTTTAACAAATATTGTGTGTTGCTGTGTTACAAGCAGAGCTGGAAATGCAAGGCAGTAGAATTTTAATTTTCATATTGTTGATAGACATACAATGAACAAGCAACAGATCTGCTGTGGTCAATAGTCACACATTTTAGCAATTCGCGAACACATTCATGTATATACTTTTGTACATCAACAGTCCAACAAATGGAAAATTTGGTGTTTCAAGATTTATATTATCACACTGGCAAATAGATATTTTCCTTTCTTCACAAATACACATTCATTCCATCTGAAAGAAATTGGTTTTGCAAAACTATACTACATTAAATAATTAGAGAACCTTAACACAAATTTCCTTTTTTTATGCATACTACTTCTTCAAAAAATTTGTGTTCAAACTGTAACATGGGGAGGGGGGGGTTGTGTGTGAGAGTGAGGGTGTGAGAGTGTGTGTACATATATAAAATAGTGCCACAGACAAGTTCCCCCCACCATCCCTCCCAAATTTATGTCAAATGTGTGCAATCTCTCTTCTGATGTGCCACAATTCCAGCAGCCTAAGCCTATTGACAGACAGTTAATGGCCAGTACACAAGAAGTACTGTGTTCTTTGAGATACAAAGAATGCCTACAGACTTGTGTAGGTGTTCAGATATTGTAGTTTGATAGCTGATGCACAGATTCTGAGATCTAAACAAACTGTATTTACCAGCTACTGTTCTGTTCTGAAGCTGAATGTCAGATTAATAATTTATTACACACTCCTACTTACACATTCAAAGTAATAATAAAATAATATTACGAATGATAAATTTAAAAATGAGGCAACAAATAAAAACCAAAATTCGTTCTTAAGATAACATTGTTTCAGTAAATAATGATTTGGCGGGAAGAAGCCGCTATGGTTACTAATTACATAATAATAATACAATACTGTGCACAAGTACTTACAGAGTAGTACTCGTTGATAGAACACACACAAGAAAGGACGAACACATTTTCCACGGAAGCGCGGAGGCTTGCAACGTTTCGCCGGCCGGGCCGGCTTCTTCAGGCGGCGAGTGGAGGCACACAGATGTCTCTTGTTGACTGAAGATGCTGGCCCGGCTGGCGAAACGTTGCAAGCCTCCGTGCTTCCGCGGAGAATGTGTTTGTTTTTTCTTGTGTGTGTTCTATTAACGAGTACTACTCTGTAAGTACTTGTGCACCATACTGTTTTATTATGTAATTGTTTCAGTAAAGTGTATAATCAAATACATGCAGTGATTTGATTACTGTAGTGTACAATCAAATACATACAGTGATTTGATTACTGTAGTGTAAAATCAAATACGTACAGTGATTTGATTACTGTAGTGTACAATCAAATACGTACAGTGATTTGATTATTGTAATGTAAATAAATATGATTGCCATAAAATATAGAACATACAACAAATGAATGTCAATTCAATTAACTCAATTTATAAACATTAAAACCAAATATACACGTACATAATATTAGAATAAAATAACAAAAAATTACAACCATGAAAAAATTAATAGCACTATAAATGTACATATTACAATAAAATAATTTTAAAAATTACAAATATTTAAAAAATTAATAACACAAAGTATGCCACAGTTTATTATTGTGCTCTGCTACAGATTCTCATGAAGATATAATAAAAGCTGTCCTAGGTATCACAAGTCTATAGAAACTGTTAAACGTATAATGTAACTCACATGGGACTAACGTGACAAACATTCACTACAACAGTTTCAAATTTTATGTACTTATATGAGGCAAAGAAAAAACAAACGAATAATCTAGTTTGGCTGAAGTCAACACATCTCTAAACCAAACACCAGAGTATGAATGATCCCACACAAAAGTATTCAACAACAAATAAAGAAAAAATAAACATAGAATAAAAAAAGTCAAATGACAAAACAAAACAACCTGTAAAACTTAGGGCACCACAATTAAGAAAGACAGCACAGACAATGCTGAGACAAAAACAATGTTGGACACAAGACAGAATAAACAATGTCACAGACATTAGACTAGACGACACAACAACGAAGATACAAAATAACACAATAGACTTCTTTAAAAAATAAATATTTTAACAACGTTTTAGGAGCTGACATCTGCTCCAGTCTTCAAGTAAGTTACTTCACCTGAAGGTGGGAGCAGACGTCAGCTCCTGAAACGTTGTGAAAAGTTTGTCATACGAAATCTTTTGTGTTCTTTTGTGTCTTCATTGTTGTGTCTAGTCTATTATCTATGATCTCGTCACTATCCTGTCTTGTGTCCAAGATTATTTTCGTCTCAGTATTGTCTGTGTTGTCTTAGTTGTGGTGTCCCAAGTTTTACAGATTATGTTGTTTTGTCTTTGAATTTTTTTAGTATGTTTATTTTATTTATTTTTTTATTTGATCCGTTATGGGATCTTTTATGTTCTGTTGTTTTGGTTTATGGATGCGTTGACTAGTCAAACTAGGCATGTTATCTCTTTTTTTTTTTTTTCGTTTGTTTTAACTGTGTCTCATACTAAGGTTTCCAGGACAACATAACATTGCAACGACGTATGTCCACAATACTGCAGTAAATTAGTCTTTCCCATTGCAAGATACATTATTCAAAGACAGACCTATTCCTAGCAAGACTCTTGGCATTAGCTATTAAAGCGTCTCCTTTCTTTTGTAACAACAAAAAACTGCAAATATAATCTCAGGCCAGTCTTCAGTCATAAGTTTCTTTACGAACAGTACCTACGTTTATGAGTTTCAGCTTTACAAAGTTTCCCTGTAGAAGCAATAGAAACATGAACACTGCTGCTCAGTTTACCAGAAAGCAACTGTGAAACTGCCAGCATGGGGCTAGGCGGCAGCCTGATTGACATATGCTTGAAGCTTCTATTGCATCTCACTTTTAAATTTCACTTTTCTGTTTGAATTCTTAATGGTATCACAATAATGGGGAACGTGTACATTTTTAAAATGTTATGGAGCAATTAAATTGCACTGGCACATTTAGTTGCATTGTCATTTTAAAGTAACAATCATCATAATATATTTGTAATTTTCTATGTTTTGATATTCGTTATCAACAAAAATGTTGTGTCATTTAAAAAGCCTACATGAACACTTGGATTCAATATGGCATTAGTTGTGATGTCACCTGGCGGAACAGTGGTTCACTTGTTGCTAGCTGTTATTACTAGTTACGTTAAGTACGGCAGAAAATTCAAGTCATCTTGACGCTGGTGTAAAATAAAGGCATCTGACATTGTGTATAGTATTGTAACCAAGTGTACTAATAAACCCTCAAAAACACCCAGAAAGTTTTTTTTTTTATTTTAATTATATGATAATCCCTATAGGGTCCAATTAGAAGGCTGCGGAGAGTCACAAAAACATACACGCTAAAAAAAAATATGGAACACCAGAAATATCAAAGATCAATTTCCATTTTTGTTAGTTCCCTTCACAATACACAGCCAATTTTTCTCCAAAACACCAACCCAAACATAGCAGCACATGTCAAATGATGTGGAAGTTTATTAGAGACCACAGTACTACAGTTGCATATTTGGTAGCTAACCTTCATTTTGAGTTATGTATGTTAAAGGCATGTCCCGTTTATGCAGTCCAGGAAACACAAACAAAATGTCTACCTTACAACTGGCGGTATGGTGTAGTGTCTCTCCTAGAAAAATCTTCGTCCTATGCCTCCCATATATCCATTATCTCCAAATAAACATTCCACCTTTCTCTTTAACCTCCTTTCACTGCATACCTGCCCGCCATCTTGTTTTTTAATATTCTGATTCCCTCTAGGCTAATTGCTACTCCCTCAGCAGCACCTGTGGCGGCCACTCCACAAGTTATATTCTACAGTCAGTTTTAATAGGCATTTTCAAACATCAAAAGGATTATACAATTTCTATCACATCTGTTTCCATAGTTAAACTTATATAATTACACTTAATACATACTTGTTAATGAAAACAAATCATAAACTTCTATGTGGAAAATAATTTGGTACAGCAGCATGCCATTGAACCCCACTAGCGAATCTATTTAAACCTACTGCCGCCCATATACAGTACTAAAAAAAAATAAAGAAGTTGGTGCTGCCAAACCACCATGGTTGTAAATCTTAAGCTACTGTGCCTAGCAGCTTCTTGTCTCTTGGACATCATCCTCATTCCACTACTCTAAAATTAATGTACCACTAGGACTTATCCCAGTCAAATACACCACCAACAGTCACAATTAAACCATTCTTAATGTACAAGCAATTAATAAACAAGACAAAAAAAATTCAAATGCAAGGCAAATGCCAAAAGGCAGTACCACAATCATGTTTTATTTTTACTGCTGTAAAGATAATTTTGTCTTGGGCATATGTGCGAGTGTTGTAGCATTACTGGTCTATAGTTCACTGTATGCAAAGCATATGACTTGAAAAATGTTTGCGTAAATTTTTTTTACTAAGTACTTAGCATAAAATAATTAATAACATTTGTCTGTCCGTATAAATGATCTGAGGAAAGTTTGCTTACGTCCAAAAAGATAAACAGAGCTAATAGCAGACAAGAGATTGATTGAAACCTATTTAATCTGTGGTGATAACGAGTATCCTAAATACAGTATGTGGTCGAGAATACCTAACTCTACAAGGCAACATTTTGTAAACATCTTTTGTAGCTCAGAAGAAATTTTCTCAACACAAATACTTGATTTACGACAATCGTTCAAATGTAACTCGCAAGAAAGTAACCTACACATACATAGTTTCCTATCATGCTTGTTACCATTTAAAGATGTGTATAAAAATATTAATGCCTGATATACATCACTCATAACAAAGTACAGCACAGTTAGTTCCTAAGTCAACCGAATGGTGGTAGAACAAAACAAAATATGTAAATGTAACAAATATTTCAAAACCTAGGAAGTAAGTTTACTATTCAGTTCACAACCAAAAGGAATAAATACTTTAAAAATTTATATAATATTTAGAAGATTTTCCATGTTCCAATTATTGTTTGTTAATACGTAAATACAATAACTGTTAAAATTTTAATATCATCACGTAATATTGATCAACCGAATAAACCTAGTGATAAGCAAACAATCTACTGCATGCGTATCGTGACACTTTTTTAAAAGTGCTCCTTCAAGTTAGGGAATACATGAACACAATAAGAAATTACTAATGAAGAGGCAGAGGAATTAGCAAACTCACTGAAAAATTGAGTTTTTATTGATTTTGGAAGCTCCTTGTATGAGGCATGAAAAAATTCTGCATCTTTTTTATTTAAGATACTGTTTTAAGTCACAACCTCAAGAAATTTTTTCTCCAATGAAGTTCCCAAGACATGCATGTATTTTTATCATTCTACTTGCAGTTATATGTATACTAAAAAAGATGTCAACATAAAAACAATTTCACAGAAAGAACTGTGTTTAGAATTAAGCTAACCATTATCTTCTGCAATAATTTTTAAGATTTACCATTTAGCATATGTGCAAACTGTAGTGAACGTAAATACATACATGATCTTAATAGAAATAAAGCTGCTTTCTCTCTCTCTCTCATTACACACGCTCACACCTGTCGCACACGCACAATCGATACACTTGCACTTATTTTGCACTTGTAATAGTTAATATGCTCTTACACTTATGTTAAAAATTAGCACTCTAGAGTACTGTTCATATAAAGGTGGAGGGGAGGAAACAGCATAAAAGAACAAAATTTGAATTTTATTGTAGAGCAGCAAAAAAGAACCCAATGTTCAAAATCTCAAGTCGATGACTTTGTATCAGTGTATCACGAGTTAGCAGAGCTACAACGCAATGGCCAAGTTTACTTTGTCTGTAGTTTATACATCAACAAGAACACAACAAACTTAAAAACTCATCTTTCCTGGTCTACAAAGACACTTCACATATCAATGAATCATCACAGTAAATACTATATACTGTGTTTCCAAGCCACACAAACTTTGGCAGATGATTTCTTGCAAAATAAAATAAGCAAATAATACATTCCACCATTACGAAAATAAAAGGGGCAGCCTCCCTCTACTTTCAACAACTTTTGTATAATGTCAGGAATTTTTAACATTCGATTAAGGTTTATTAAGTTATGTGGCTTATGTAACAAAAACAATCTTTTTCTTGCAAATGTTTAAGAACAATCATTTTAGTTAAAAATGCACTTTAAGGATTCAATATAGCATTGCAGAATCTAGAGCATAGGCAATACTGCGTACATGTGTGATTTGTTGTTTTCAGCGCACACGTGATGGTGGACATTCTCAGTAAAGAATATTTATTATAAGTTAATCAGCTTGCAATAATGTAGCCAGTAGTCCCTGGCACTTTACCGCAGTAAAAAAAACTTTACGTGTGTTCAGAACTTATTTGGTATAGGATAATTGAAACACGTAGCCTAATTTTATTGTGTATACCACTCTTTCAATAAACCTACAGTGACAAACTCCAGAAGTTAATTACTTACGAAAAAATAATAAAATGTTAATACAGTATTGTTTTCTCGTGATTATTAAAGGAGCTACCAAGGCCCTAAAACACCAGGCATTGAATGCAATGTAAAGAAAAAAGGAAGTATTCACTACTAAGTGTGATGGTACAGGTTTATGCTGTCCAATATTAACACATGTTCGGGTGCCTCGGCATCACTTGCGGTAAAACATGTTCTCATCTCAGGGTTTATAACTGTGGGCTACGAGAGTTTTTAGATGAAACAAACAACTGGGTTGTTACAAGATTGTACTTTGTTAATTTTTTTGCCAAAGCACACACTGTTCAGTTTATACAATATGGTAGGCTACATTATAAAATAAAAGACTTTCCGGTGAGCCATCGTCCTATTTTGCAAACTAAACCCTTTGCACCATTGGTAATAAGAGAGTTCCCAACGCTCTACGCGCATTTGGGAATCACAAAGACCACCCACATTTTACAGACTGCGTACCATGTGGGCCAGTAAGTACATGATTAATTTATAAACAGTAGTTGCGACTGCAAATAACTCTGTTATATTGTAAATGAATTTGCGTCATACGTTAGCAACAAACTAGCCCTCATCCAACTCAACACTCATGCCGGCAGAGTCTAGCGAAGCGCCCCTTGCGCTTGCTACAACACCGACCTACACACATGAACGCCACAGGAAAGACTGGAGCGAGCCGAAAATGGCCACCGTCGAAGTAGCCCCCCCCAGGTCCGTGGATGAATACGCCCGCAGCTAGAAACTCTCTTAGTTATATTACACTTACTGTAAAACTAACTTACGTGAAATTTAATATACGTATTAAAACTTATTATTACATTTTACAATATTTTGAAATCGGGATACAGAGACTAAAAGAAATCAAACAAAAAACGGCACATGCGGAGGGATACATTTACACTTTGGCAGCACCAGCATGTTCTGAGTCCCTTTCCTTAAACACACAAAAAAAATATTTAAACCAAAATTTCCCCTGCACTTGTGAGGTACAAACATCTATACATTTATGAAAATAGACTTAACTGAAATTCAATGTTTAAATATTGGTGCTCACCGGTTAGATATTCATTTATTATACAAAAGAATTATAAGAGAAATTACAATTAATTAGGCCTAAATTAAGTAAAACATCTGGGTGTAAATCATGAACAAAATAAACAAAAACTGCTGGTATGATCTGTCCATCTTAGAATAGTGTTCAGGTAAGCCAGGTTCTACTTCTGTATGACCAGGCTCTTTACTGAAGTTTACCTTATAAGAAAAAGTCCCTGCTCTGCCTGCAGCAGCAACACTCACATACACAGTTGCGGAGGTACCTGAGCAGCCTGGAGGCGTGATAACACCTTAGTAGGGAGGTTCATTTAACACACCAACATTAATAAGAAAGTGAAAAGAAATTACAGAAATCCACCATACATTGGGGTAGTGTGGCAAGGCACTTTACATAAGTAACAAATGGGTGATCTTACGTCTTGGAAAATATGGTACAGTTGTTAATGTCTTTCTCGTAAATAGGAAAACAAGTGTTTGTAATGTTGCAAACATTTAATAGAAGTTTGTGTGTTGGAATAAAGTTTTTACGAAACCTGTTTGCCAAGTATGTATGCATGACAGACAATGAGTTGTTGAACCAGGTAGCAACATTAAATACCGTATTTACTAGCGTATAGTGAGCACTTTTATTCCAAAACAACTGATAAAAATTCAGAGGTGCACACTATACACGAAAAAAAAAAAAAAAAAAAAGGCAGCATGATGGTGGGAGGAGAAGAGGGGGGACAGAGGAGTTGTAGTTGTTAACTGGCGGGTGTCAAGAGTGGGAGGCAGAGAGAGAATGTTCTCACTGCTTGGTCCCTCCATCATTACTCCTAGTAATTTTCTTCTTCTCTCTCCCCCCCCTCCTCTATCTGTGCTGTGACTGCAGCTGCTAAAACCATAATTTGTTTTTTGTTTGACGTGGCAGGAAAGTTTGTGGGTGGCGGGCGGAAGCAATGCCAGAAGTTAATTTTGACGTCTCTTGATCAGCAATATTTCCATGGAGAAAGTAAGGAAGAAAAAAGAGTGACACTGTTCTTATTTTCTTTCCCCGGAGAGGGAAGGCAAGGCAGGGTGGTGGTTGGGGCAGCACAGCCTTCTGCTTGTACCCACCCCCTGCCACATTCCTGAGCCTTGCTTACTCCTCAACTCTGGCTGAACAGCACGTAAAAAGGCAAGCTTGCACTGCTATCATGGCACATTATCTCGTAGAGGGAGGGGGACATGCTGGAAGCAGCAGATACACAACACAGCAAGAGAGGGGAGGAAGTGTTGTTCAGATGCACGAGTGCCTACACACACACGCGCATGAGTTGGCTGCAGGCAGGCAGCAAGCGACCTTGGCGGGCTATTTATAGATTGCTGCAGAAAAGGGAGAGAAGCCACACCCCTTCACCACCATCCTCTCCGCTGTCACATTCTAGCCAGGGTGAATGTCGTATTTCCTCTCTCTTTCCTTTGTTTGCCATGTTTCCTTCCCCCCCCTGGCCTATCCATTGTAGTATCCCTCGTTCTGGTTCATTCTCTCTTACTCCTATTGATTTTATTTTTACAAGTTAGCAAGGCACTTAATTTTTTCCCCTAGAACTTATTGCAAAAATCGTGGTGTGCACTGCACACGAGGGCGCACTATACACGAGTATATACGATACATGGAAAGTTGCACCATAATTTGTATATAAGAGGGCACTGCACAGCTGCAGGAATCTCCAGTGTTAGTAACTTTGTGTGGGTACCTAACATTGTACTTTAGATCGGTACTCTGCAGAGCCAATGAAAATCTGGAACCCTTTATTTTTTTGCAGGTCTGCAGTTAACGTAGGAAAGGGTTGGAAGTTTAGAGCAACGGGGGCGAGGGGGAATTTTAGTGGCTAAAACAATACAAGTGATTGCACCCTACGATACTGCGAGCTGATTAATGTATGGTCGTCTATGCTCTTAGAACAGAACACACTAAATACAGTATTGCCCATCCTCCAAGCTCTTTAATGCTACGCTGAATCCTTTGTATGTTCTGAACAAAAACAATAGAATATCCTTGACAGTCACAACAAAAGGATATTATTTAAAATTTAATAAAATGTTCAAACTTCCTGAATACTACAACATGTATGAGAGTAGAGGGTAGCTACTCTGGTTATTTTCATAGTGGGGGAAAGTATTTCCCGGCATTTGCTATGGTTTAGAAGAGCGCAACAACATAAGCAATGTCCCGTACATTGTAATTTAGTGAAGTGAAGATATTTTGGCTAGCACTCAACATTTAGGACTTCAACACTGGTGAGGGACAGAGTCCTTTAGTTTCTGATACTTTGATATTTTTAGCAAATCCCATTTAAATTTTATTTTCAAGCCATATTTCTTTGTTAATATTAAGTTCAGACACAAAGTGTTTACAATTTATGCTACAAGGAATCACCTGCCAAAGTTTGTAGGTGTAATTCAAAAACACCTTGTGCAGTGTCAAAAACCTGACATGCAACAAACGTTCTGCACAAAAGTATATACACTTTTAAATATATATCTTCTACAAGATAATGTAATATACAAACATGCTACAGCACAAAAAGCTGTCAGAACTCAGTTACTAATAATATTAAGTTTCCTTAATCTAAGAGGTAAGATCTGCATGAAGTTTAGGAAATGCACACAGACACTAAAAAAATAATCAGTAAACATAACGGAGCTACAACTGTAAAACCATATGTACAATCGGCACATTCTACAAGAGCTCTATACCTTATTTTTGAACAGTCATTTACAGACAACACATACGGTAATTGTCATTTGCCAGCAACAACATTCCATCCCAAAATAAATATAAATACTCCATATGCATAGCATGAAAATAAATATTTCTATTATACATAATATGCTCAATGGTTATAATAATGTATATTAGGCATATAATTTATTATATATAATATTCACAGAGTATATTATGTACATATAACAAACAGGACACTATGAGAACAAATTTACAGTATTTTGTACAAAAGTGAAACTTCCTCCACACACACAGGCAGGGTAGCCAATCCACAGTTTAACATTCAAATGTTATCACAGAACAATATGGACACTTCAGAATGAATTCCTTCCTATAAAGTAACTCATTATCATGTCTAGTAATGTTACTGCTGGAAGTTACGAACATGACACACACAGTTTATTACTTAGTAATTAACTAGAGAAGTATTCTGGTGCAAGAACAAATGCTCCAAGGTCCATCCGGTAAAATTATGCCAACATTGTAAAACGTGAAAAGAAATATTTTGTACTCACATTACTTGGTATTCCATTATAAACAAGTAACAGTGGAAACTTGCTAAGCTTAAATACAGTTCTCGCACATTGGCTCATCACTTACCTATTACTACAAGTATAGTGAAAAAAAGTATCTTAATTACATTGTATACCAATTTTAAAAAAATTCGAAAACTTCACACTGTAGTTTGTTTTACAGTTCTTTATATGCTAAACAATCTTACATGGTACATTTATTTCCCAAAGTAAATAGTATCAGCACACACACATTTCCACTACAAGAGAAGGAGAAATGAGAGAGACAAGGAGAAATAAGTTCCAAAGATATAGCTTTACTGCTTAACCACCAACAAAATGATTCAATAAATGTTTGGATACAGAGGTATCTTCACAGAATAAAAAAAAAATTACGATCAATCACTTTTGGATGAAACTTGGAGCTCGAGTAAATTGTAGCAAAAACTTAAAATAAGTTCTTATTACAGGTAATAGAATTTCTTTCTGTCACAAAGAGTGTCGCACAGTGTTCAAAAGATAATAACAGTAACTCCAAGCAAAATCTGCGACAGGATCATCCACAGTAATGAATTCATTGTAAACAAGTCGGGAACAATCTCATTTTCTACAGTATGATGCATGGAATATGTGAAGTTAATGACACTTCTACAAGGGTAATGCCATCTTAGATTAACAATGAAACATAAATTGCACAGCATAATTAAGTCATTTGCTGTTCCATAACAAGCAGTAGTGCAAAACCCCACAGATACCTTATCATGGTATACAGCATTCATTTGTAAATAAAAGTGTTTCCTGTACTACAGTATTTGTTTGTTTTTTGAGGTCAACAGAGAGAAAACAATATTCTAGCAATGTTTGAAAGAATGCTTCGCTCAGTTGACATATCATTTGCAAGTCATACATTATGTTTGTAAGCTCACCACAATCCCAACACCTTTACCATATTTTAATAAAATGAGAATTTTTAAATGACATGCATGTTTTCTATAGGTTTTCAATGACTGCACAACTATTACCCAAGGTGAAAATCTCCAAGCAGTAACTAAGAGAACAGATTTTAGTTTCATTGCATCCATCAATGACTTTGTCTTAATATCACCCAAAAACATTGTCCTGCAACACTATACTTGTTATTGGGTATTGAGTATATTTGTTCATTGTCAGCTGATGAAGTGTTCTCATGGCTAAGTGTGAGGCAAATAAGCCACAGTATTAGATTGGAACATACTCAGCAATTAGTACTGTAGTTCATACGAGTGTGCTTATCATTTTAATACTATAACTTTCTCAGCATATCAAAACTTACTTGTATATTTTGGTAATGTCTGTAGTGTGGAGACAAAACTTAAATTTAATATTTCCTTGTGTAATCTTCCCTTTAAAAAGAATTACTGACTGAACTTTGAAGACTGAGTGACTGAGCAATTTTTATGCTATACGTTTCCAAATTTTTTGTTTGGATACATTTTCATGTACTGCACAGTACAAACTGTACCTACATATAGTATACCTATTTTGGGCAACAAACTGATTGAATTGACCAATTTACATATCGTACTTACAGTGTTGCAATGCTGGACGGATCTTGCTTGTTGTTGCCAAATGCAATTGTAACCCATTTTATTGCCACGTGCTTGAATTTTTCACACAGACTTACTTGAAAAGTACAGTTCAAAAATAATGTTTTTTTACCCACTCTCAATTAAATTACTTCTGAAAAGAAACTTGTAAAACCAACAATTTTTTCCAAAATATTAAGTTTGGAACTAATTAACAACCGAAATGTCATAAGTTCTCTTCAAACTTCTGAATTATAGTACAATAAAAAGGAATTTTAAATAGTACAATGCAAAAACTTAATTAACAGAAGACTAACTTTGCTTGAAACTTTATGCTTTGCCCTCTACTGGATCATAGTAATTATTTAGTAACAAGCCCTATTTTCTTACAAATTAAAATTAACTGGCAGTAAACACCAGGGTACTTTACACTAACATTGGTTACAACCTCAACAATATGTTCAATGCATGAAATGTTTGGTTTCAAATTATTGGCAAAATACATCAGTCACAAGTCTACAGCATTTATATCCCTCTCGTTTTCAGTACTAGAAAGCCACGTTAGGCAACAAAGTAATTTTTGGTATACTACATTTTTACCACATACTATGACTGGGGGTGGGGGAACACACCACACTGGACAACTGACAGATGTGAAAATCTCAATTCTATTTAAAATCATCTGACTGACTGCTTAAAACATAGTCTGAAAGATGTGTACGATATGTGCACGCACACACACACACACACACATGTATGCATACAAGTTTGGATGCATAACATTTTCAAACCCTTAAACAGACAACAAGGCTTTTGGTTCACAATGGGGATTACAAACACTGCACATTTATGACTACAGTAGTTTGCAACACGAAATCACACTCCTGCAAGACACTCTTTGTTACGTCAGCAGTAATACACACGGCTATGATTACCTACATGTTAACAGGACTCTACAAGGGTCATTGATTGGCATAACTTTGTATGTACTCCAATATTTAAAAATAACAATCAACTTAAATAACAAAAGACATTTCCTGTAATACGGTCCATCCACAAAATGTAATTTCTGCTACTGTTTACATTTAAATGATGTTTCAAGGAATCTAAATACATAAATCCTTTCTGAGTGTATAAAATACAATTACCTGAATTTCTAAATACAATAATACAGTTTGCATACACAAACAAGCAAAAATCATAACAAAGAACAAAAGTTACCACTCACAAAATGTCAGGCAGTTACATGCTGACGTACAAACACTATCAGAAAAATTAAAAACTGTCATCACCAATGACGTGTTGTGTACATTCACATACAAGGCAGTGCTGACTGAAAGCACAAAAGTTTAACAGTTTTCCTATTCTTTGAAAACTGTCCCAGCACCAACTCCCTTCTTCCCTTCCTTCTTGTATTGAATTTTATGATTACAGATTTTCATTGTCAATGAACATGCAAAAGCATCGGTTGAACAATTCAACTCACGTTTTTACATTGTAAATTACAATATTATTTTCTCTTTTAATGTAGAATTTTCTATACAAACCAATAAAATAAAATATAATTTTTGGTATCACAACCATTTACATAGGTTAAAGTATAACCCATCCTGGAATACTTAAGTTCTTACATTACATCGTACATATAAATGTTCACACTGCACAACCCAAAAAATTGCCCAAATCATACTTTTGTGGGGGAAAAAATTAATAATTTTCTTTTGTTACGCTGACTTTGCTAGCACACCTGCTTCCATTACATCCTGTCTCTTCCTCCAATACTTTTCTAATTAAGGCGGTTCACGATAAAGTGTGCATTATTTAAAACCCTGCTTAACTTCTATTTTTGGTACGTTAGTATCTTCCTGTGTAACTAGTCCTTCAGTCAATAAAAAATTTTAATCACTCAGAGAAAATGTAAAGTCTACTGCACAAAGTTATAGAGTCAAATGTAGAATGTATTAAATTGTTACTTTTGCAGTTTACAGGCCAATGTACATTAAAGTATACACTCTACTATGTTCCATAGTGTGATTGTACCTATAGCTAGAAAATTATATCTATGGTTTGTATATGATTTAGTTGCGTCACAGAATAAATAAGTAGTAACAGAAGCGACAAGGTAAGCATTTTCATTGTTATTGTACCAGCTCTCTGGGATTCCAGTCGCTGCTTTATATACAGCCACTTGTGCTGAGACACTGTATTTAGCTTATAGCTATAGTTCGTAATGGTAAATGTGACGATTCAATGCTCAACCTACAATGATGACTAACTCTTTCATAAGACAGCTTTATATTGTTCTTATCGTACGATCCCTTGCAAACACTATAAAGTTTAAAGCCAATTTTAAACATTGGTTTAAAAACCACTTAAATTTTTTAAAAATATTGTAATTTGTTTGTATTTCAATGATATATTTTAAATGGTAAATGTGATGGTACTTTAGTACCAATTTCCTCACAGATTATAAAATAGAACCTACTAAACTCTAATATACCGTAGCCAAACATTCATGAACTCCAATGCCATGACAATCCAAAGAGAAAATGAGCATGATGATAACCATGTTATGTCGCTTACTTATGTTACATATTTATTCTGTGTTGTGTGATATATTGTGTAAAAAGTTAAATTTAAATTACGTGTACATAATGTGTTTTATCAAAAAAATACACTTGCGAAAAATTAAATAAACTCAGTAATGTTTATTTGAACAAAATGAGCCTTTTGAATGTCTGTTATAGTAAAGTGCCAAATACAGCTGATATTCTTGGCCCTTTATGTGTCCGAATTGGAAGATTTGAGTAACAATGAGTATGATTTTCTTGTTGGATGATGAAAATGACAGTTTTACTTCTATAACTGGCATACATTTTGGCAACAAAGTTTTTCCCAGTAGTGGAGACAAATTATACATGATTTCAATGAAGATACGATTGTTGCAGAGGTAGAAGAACCAGAAATGTACCAGTACATGCAGAAAATTGTGTCTGAACTCTCAAGAGAGTTTTAAGTTGGACATAGTGAATACACACACACACACACACATGCAGGCACACACCAGACAGAATTGAAAGTATGAGGCTTTAGATTTCAACTTACTTCCCACACCTCTCAACAATTGTTCCAATCTCTTTGAGGATGCTCGCTACCACGCCCCAACTTGGATGTAGGCTCAAAAATAACATAAAACATTTTTGTGATTGCTCAGTTTACGAGTTACATCAGTAGCATTCATTGCACATTGCAATAGACTCCCGAGCTGAATTGAATTTGAAACCATGCATCAACATTGGGCTTAGTTATGTAATGAAAGTGTTTCTTCCAAGTAAGACAGAACTTGTATTTTGCACACAATTTATAGCCAGATGTACTCAGGATAGTGCACAGGATGTTTTCCACAAAGTTTGTCCTCTGTTCACTAGAATTGTGCACAGATGTAGGGAGCTTGAAATGGTACAATTACATTGGCACAGCTGAGCAGAGGATTAATTTCACAGTTGTCAGTGAAACAATTTGTAAAAGGCAAATCCCACTTTGAGACATCAAAAACTTTGTCTTACGTGGAAAATCTGGAATGGCATACAACTGTTTTATACGAGGGTAAACACACGTACCTGAACAAAGAACAATTAAAGAAATATGGGCTAGGGGCAGCCTTTTCGTGCTAAAATTGACAGGAAAAAAAAAACCGACACTGCTTCTATTTTGATAATTATTTTTCACCCTAACCCCATAAATAGATTTTTAAAAGTATGAAGTATCATTTTCTAAGCATGCACAGCACAGTTAACCAGTTTTCAAATCCTCCTCTGACCGAAGACGAGCTGTTAAAAAGAGAAGAAGAAACTGTGAGGTTATTGTCATTGAGAAGAAGTAGTAAGCTAGGATGATGATGAGTACTTACTACGTAAATGGCTTCACAACCACACAGTTACATTTGCTTCAAACTTATTGGGATTATGGACCCAACACAGAAGGTGGGACAACAGCAGCAAATGTTTTGTACAAGTTAAAACGCCACAGGTGACTTACCTCTATAATTCTGCCATGGGTGGGGTTTAATTGTTTGATCGTCTTATTAACCTGTACAGAATAACTCTTGTGTTCTTGAAAATGGACTCTCAGACTCAACTTGTATGCCACTGACGTGACTATTACAAATTCCTGGCTCGGTGTGTGAACCAAAGAGTTCCAAAGGATGATTCGCAAAATTTATCGTATTTCTGGCTTCAACATGCAGAAGAGCTAATCAGAGTTGGAAAAAAGGACGGCTCGCTATTGGAAGTGATTCAAGTTGTACAAGCCCAACAGCAAGGAATGCAGAGGAGCGAAGACCAGGAAAGAAACTGGACACGATTGATTACCTCCCAGTTCACAAATACTGCAAGGAACCAACAAGGTGTAAACATAAGAATTGTGGAAATATCATCCACGCTTTCCTTGTAAAAAGTGTAATGTACACTTGTGACTTACACAAAAGAGGAACTGCTTTACTGAGTTTCATGAAAGGAGAAAAAAATAGTATTATAAAAGGCCTATCAAGGAAATGTTGAACTCTTGTGTATACTAGTAGTTGTTGGACATAATTTTATGGGTTCTGAATCTAAGGTAGTGTTTACCGTTTTTTTAATAATGTAATTTTTTTTGGCAAATCTTTATTTGCATAATACGTTTTTTCCCCCCGTTTTTCAACATAGTGATGTTAATTTATTACGTAATTATATTTAAATGACTGGTTTTTCAGAAAGCACCATTTCTTGACAAAAAAAAATATTACTAGGTTGAGACTGTTTTCAGGGGATAAAATACAAAATACTGTACAAGCCATAAATATGTCAATAACAGTAAAATTTAAATATTTCCTACTCTACCTTTCCAAAATACATAACTTGCAAGTCATAAAAAAAGAATTCACAGGCTAGGAAGTTACGTGGGTACAATATGACGTACATTTCTAGAGGATGTCGATTCAGACAATAGCTATCATTTGATAATACACTGCTAACCATACTATGTAGGAGGTAACCACTACTAATGCAGATTAATGTGGCATTTTAAGAAACTTTTTTTTTTTAAAGTTGATTTAAAAGTGCTCTCTTTATCATGGACAACTTATCAAAGCCATTTGAAAAAGAAATATCATCAGTTACAAGAATGTCAGTAACAGCAATCACCTGCTTACCAGCACTTGGATTGCATTTTATTTTAATGTTTGAAATTTTTTATTTTAATATACTGTTTTGAGCAGTACATGTGTTTAAAAATCTAAATGGAAGAAGAAGAAACCCGCATTAACCAGGGCACAAATGGTACATACCTTCATGTCATCGTGCAGCACCGACACTGTAAACGTACTGTATTATTTTCATACCCTGTGATGTAGGTACAAAATATGTACGTTTTCCAACTGGTATTTTAAATAAAAAAAACAAACTAATCAACCAACCGGATACATGCTTAACTATAATATAGGTGTGCTAGTCATGTGCAATAAACAATAGGGTCACTGCTTGAATTCTGAAGTACCTCTATCACAACAAAGGTAAACAGTAAGTATGGTAAAGCTACCTCAATGTATACCAGTCAAAATATATTGTTTATCAAGGCATAGTTTACTGATGAATAATGTTTCTATAATAGTTAGCAGTAGTCCTACGTACACAACATTTTTTGTTAGGCTAGTTTAGGTTACTTAACCTAGCCTAAAATGTTCTTTGTGTAGGATGACTACTAACCCCTACAGAAACTATTTTCATCAATAAACTACCTATACCTCTAAAATCAATAGTTTGGCCAGTATACAAGGAGTAGCTATACCATCGCACACCAGTTTAGTGGCTCGTGCACTTTACAAGTGCAGGCTGACAACATCCATAATACTTGTTATTACCTCCCTCACACGAACACATCCCTCATTAGGCTACCATTTCATGCTATATAATGTTTTTAGCTATCAGCGTTTCAATGTTATACCTGCAAATCACAGACATGTGGTGTCGCAGTAACCTTGCTCTGAATGGTACATTCAAATAAGCGACGCCTCTGCAAAAATACACTTTCCCATGGTGCAAAATTGTTTTCACAAAAAATCTGTGACACTACCCATGAGACTCATCTCAGAGTTGAGGCGGCTACATGTGCGTAATGTGAATGAATAGACAAAAATTATGAACATATGTAATTGCAACACTTTGCAATGAAATGACACATGGTAATAATTTTTTTTAAATTTACTTTTAGTAGCAGAGTAGCATATTGACATTTTATTTTGATGCATAATTTTTTTATGGCATACATTTCAAGAAGCTGTGAGGTTAATTATATTAAGGTAATGGTAAACCCCTTCCCCCTTGAATTAGCTACTACGGAAACTACTTCCTTGTTCTTTTGTGTCTTAACACAGTGCGAAAGGTATTATTGCTTTGAATCATTTCATAGACTTAAGTAATAAAATCATTAAATTATAATTTTTTTAGCAGTTATAAATTACCAAACAATTGCGGACACTTTCAAACTATCACAAATGTCAAATAAAAAGTACTCCTATAATTTTGTTTCAAGCAACAGTTAATGAATCATGCTCAGCAAAACTTGTTCAATGTAAATAATGCACCTGATTATCACTCTTATCAAGATATATAATTACCGTATATATATAGTCGGCCCTCCTTATCCGTGGTATTTCGTTCCAGAAAATCCGCGGATAACGAAAACCGCGTATATTCAAGTCGCCTTAATTACCTACATAAACCACCATATGCAGTTTATATAAAAAAAATTTAACCAGTAAATCCACGTACTACTATATTTGTGTGAGGTACATATCTTTAATACGTTCATAAAGTGTCCCACAACATTTAAATATCGTAAAAATGCTACATCACGTGTACAATGCAATGTGTTAGATACGGTGGCAATCACACTGTGAGCTGCAAGGATGCGAAGACTTGGCAACAGCGCGCCGCGAGCCTGGTGGTCTGGCTGATGTCGCAACACGGCACAGCATGAATACGCCACACTATCTCTCCACCCTACACTGCCAAGGACGTGCACTGTGTGAAGAGGGAGTGACGCCACAAGAGTTGATAGAATTATATTTGATAACACTATTTCTCTCTTGTAATGCTTACTTTATTTGTGTCAACCAAATGTATAAAATAACAGTGCAACAAGTACAACTACTACTACATAGGCGTGAATAGTTTAAAATTGTCTGTAAATATTTTTGCTTATGATATGCATGTAAATTACGGAAAAGTATAGAATTACAAACATAAATTATTTTGACCGTAATTAAGTGGAGTCTTCGCCGGTGTCGAATTTCCACCTTTGACGTGTGAGAACAGCATAGCGATACGAGCCAGTGTCCCACGCTTGACAAGAAGCATATCGCCTCTATTCACAGCGTGCCAAACTGACGTGCAAGGTTTTTCTTGTAGTCTTTTTCCTACAGGACTACACACTGCACGCGTGTTTACAACTTTGGGGGTAGAGGCGATATCGCAATACGTGTGCCGGCCAACATCGCTCGTAGCGCCTCATCGATTTTCACCTCACACGTATAAACATATCCTTCACCAGGCCGCCTTAAGGATGTTAGCAGTTTTGTTTTTAATACGGCCTCACTGATTATACTAAAATATACTTAGCATGATTTTTTTCCCACACACAAAAAAAAATTTAAAGCTGTGTAAACGTAGATAAGGACAAAGTTTTAGCGGTTTTCATTTTAATACAGCGCCACTGATGACACTAAAATTAACGTGGTGCAATTTTTTCTGCCGTTTTTGGTGCAGTACCAACATTTGATCTTACTTGTCGTGCTTTTATTTCGTGACGTACAAATGATACACTCGTTTTTTTCCGCCGTACCTGCGGCCAACTTTTGCAACAGACATATTGTCTTTTATTAAATGTAGCATTTTCATTTTTTCAGTCAAACTAAGAACTTAGCTATCTCTCTTCGGTTTTGAAGGATCATTACAGTATTTATTTTTAGGAAACATTACGCTGCAGGCCACAGAATTATGTATAATTGCACACTGTACATGCACTTCAAGGCCGTGTGCTACATGAGGGCGGCAAGCGGGCAAACAAGACAATGTAATTAAATATATCAAACCATTTTGTTTTGAAAGCGTGCGGCGAGCGACAGGATGCATGCGATTAAAGCACCGCCGCCGCCCGCACATTCGACACAGCATCGCTTCTTTGCAGCTCCTGCCCGTACTGCATCATACTAACAATAACCGCGAGCACCGAGCACATTGTGTAACGAAGCAGATAACAGGAGCTGACAACACAAGACAAGCTGCTTTCGTGCACTGCAAGTGAGGCACTAGTAGTAGTTTATTTTAAAAAATGTTTTCCTCACTTTCCAACAGCGGATACGAAGTCCACGGATAAGGCCGACTGTACTTACTTTAAGACTTATGACATGCTGAATCTTGCCATTTTTTCCTGATATATTTTCTCAAATGCATTAAGTACATGCATTTTAAAGTTTTAAATACAATTCTGTAAAACAAGACAAGTAGTACAAAAAATTTAATACACCGAGAATTGCAAAGGCATTTACTATAAAGAGATCTGCATCAAAGAGTAAATAATAAGTTTGTTATAAGATGCAGAAAATGCCTTCTTTTATAAACCATTTTACAGCATTTTCTAGGTCCCTTGAGAAGTGTAAAAAAGGGGGTTCCACTACATGTACATAAGGGAGCAACTCTTATCTGAGAAACAGTAACGTTTTTAAAATGGTTATGATGTCAAATGTTAGATGGTAGGTAGCTATTGTCATTGTTACAGTCATGGCAACAAGTCAGTAGTTTTTTTTATTTTTTAATTTTTAACATGTTTCCATTTTTATTATACAAATAAATATGCAGGGCAGATGTATTAAAAAAACAAGCAATTCACACTTTTTTTTGACATATTGAAACATACATTGAATTAAGATGATATTAAAGATAAGTTACGGCTTGAGTGAGGTATAGTTGAAAAGGGGGAGGAAGACTCAAGTTGGCCAACCTGGTGATACAGTACTATTTGGTCAACCAACGTATTATACATATAAGTGAAATAACTCATTCCCACAATTTCATTGTTGTAACTTGTACACACAATGGCTTAATTACTGGCCATATATATATATATATATATATATATTATTTTTCCCCCCGCATTGTGAATACTACTCTGACAGTTCATATTGTTAAAAACACATGATACAATAAAAAAGTCCCTCTAAATATTACACAAAATTATGAATACAAAAAAAAATTGGAAATAGGGAAGGAGCAGAGGGGAGGTATTTCCGTTGCTACCAGCTAGATAGCAGCACCATACAAACACTAGACGGTAGCACCATACACTTGCTAGATGGCAGCAACTGTACCACAGCAGAGGAGACAATATCATTAACAAGTGGCCAAGGGTGCTGCAGCCATGCTACCGGCAGCAAGGTACAGTAACAGCTAGCCAGCCCACAATTACATGATGCAAAACTTTATTGATAAAGCTACTTTCAAACACAGTATTGTTATTTTCACATGTTTAATGTAGTACTAATATTTCCAGTTTGGTGTAAAACTTTCCAAGAAATTTGGTCTAAAAGTTGGGGTCCACATAATTTCCAGGTGATTACACTCAAGTACATATAAGTAACTAAAATTTCAGAAATTGCAAACTTAGTGTAATTGTTTATTTTTCAAAGTCGCCCGGCGGTAATATTCTTGTGCCCGGCCTCCCTTATAGAGTGTTCTGTGATTTAGTGCGACATGATCAATAAAGTGCTTCATATTACAGCCATAGATGAAGGCTGAAACATGGCTTCAAGTTTGTACAAGGACAGAAAAGTGAATATTTTATTTAAAATTCAAAGGACGTCTCATCAAAGATTGTAATTTTTCCCTCTTGTTTATTTTGTTTTCACGAGGGGCCGAACCATTTAAATCTATTCTAATTAATTTAACTGTAGTCACGCCGACCGGCGCAGTTATTTACATGTCAGAATTGGTTAATAAGTAAAATTTATAGTAACTTTGTAATATTGTTAGTAACTTTGTTTAGTTATTTAAGTAATAAAAACTTAATTTCTTATTGGAAGAATATTCATGTAATAAGTACAGTAATATAAATATTTAAGTACAAAGACAAGAGTATTCCCTCGGTAGGGATGGTTGGTCATCCTGGGGGGGATGGTTGGTCATCCTGGGGAACTTCCGCCAGGAGGCAGTAGCCGTGGCGCTGGACCTCGAGGCCCTTTTTTTTTTGTTGTGTGAGAAGCGGAGGCGTGCGGACGTGTCTCGGCGCGGGTCCGAGCCGCCGCGTGGTTAAGTAGAGTTGAGTTATTGGACCTGTTCCGGGAATGCTAGTAGTATTCGTCTTTTGTTCACCGCACGAACCCACCCTAATTTAAAGAGATAAGAGTACTCGACTACCGACTGAGCAGTATCTACTTAACGTCCTGTGGCTCGGCCGTGGTAAAAATAGGTGTGTGCATGGACGAGTCTTGGGGACGATTGAGGCAGCATACTCACCACGTGCAAGGCCGGATGCGGCCCCGTACCAGCACAGCGTGCCAATGAGTAAGAGAGAACTTAGCTGGCCGTCAAAGAGAATTGCCATGTTTTCAACATCTTAAAAACAACATCTAGACTTATTACATTATTATGTTACAATATCAGGCTGATGTCAGGGGTGGTATACAGGACAATGTTACGGAACCATTAAATTTTAAAGATTCAAATATTATGTTGGTCAGTTACTACTGCCCGCTTGGAAAGAGGCAACTGTGGCAGTCTCATTACACACTTTTCTTTAATCTCTGCCACTTGGAGGACATGTTGGACAAATTCTATGGTGAGCTGAGCTGGTTGGAGCTGTTCTTCACCAATTGAGGGACAATTTGAAACCATGACCGAGCACAGGATGAGGAAACAAAGAGGATGCCGTGGGCAAGTGTCAGGCAATAAGGAACGATGTGTTTGCTAAGGAACTACTATGTCTTCAGTCTTGAAAGTGTGAGGCGACAAGGAATATGGGCGTGCCATGTTGCTGACACAGTTAGTTCACCCAGTACATTTTAATGACTCACAAATGATCCCCGGTTAGTCAAGCTAGTGGACCAATGCAAGGAAATCATCTTGGAACTCGCAAACTGTTAAAGTTAAATATTTGCAAACTATTAAAAATAAATCTAATGTGTCATCACTAATCAAAGGTATTATTATTATTATTATTATTATTTGTGGCTCTTTTTTAATTTGCAAACTATTAAAAATAAATCTAATGTGTCATCACTAATCAAAGGTCTTATTATTATTATTATTATTATTTGTGGCTCTTTTTTAACCACTTTAGGGTAACGACAGACGTAGCTTCATCTGGTATTCAAATTGACAACCGCCTTAATGCCTTTTGCCAAGTCAGGGTTGGTACGAGGTAAAAAAAGGAGTGAGGCATGGATAATCTGCACTCGCCCCGAGAGGAAAAAGAACTGTTTCACAAGCAAGAAATCTTTTTTCAACATAGTATGGCAGATATTTGGCAGCCACGTAAAAATTACCCTTGAATAAAAGTGGAAGTAACAACCTGAATTCAAACACCCACAAGCTATGTTGAAATAGTACTTATAGTCATGTTTGTGAGAATGCATAATTATACAGCGAAACTTCGCCAAAGAAAGTAACATACTTAAAAATTTCTGTTACTATCCAAACAAATAACTTTTCTGTAATTTTTTTTACAAACAGAAAAGTGAACAAAACTGACCAAAAATTTATAATAAAATTTAAGATTTTTCTATAAGAACTGCAAGACTAAACTACAATAAAACCCCGAGAGTTCACAACAGTATTCTCGGGTAACGTCAAAAATTTTCAAATTAAAAAATTAAAAAAGGTGTAAGTAAAAAGTTGCAATTAAAGGCTATTTAATAATATCTTTGCCTGCTCCCAGCTAAACAGTCAGTCAATTAGAAGGCAACAGCTGTAAAAATATATATCAATAATTTGTTGTAAGGTGAAAAAGGTTTTTTTAAATTAATTAATTAATTTTTTTTTATTTTACAACAACAAATTTACGACAGTATCCCCCAGGAAAGGTGGACAGTCGTAAAATTGGGGTTATAATCAACAGAATGCCCCCAATGGTTGCAATTCATTCATTAATATTGCAAAAAAAGTTTCAATGACCATCATGCAGACATCACATTCACTGCTTTCCAGGTACCACTGAATAGTGAGCGAGAGATTTTGGTCAGTGCTCAACATCGAGGTCTTTAGCGCTGTTGAAGGGTGACATGAGGTGAGTATGGAGCAGTATTGGAATGAAAGGGCGGGGGAAATGGGATATCTCTGAGAAAGCCCGCAGACCAACGGCATTGACCGGCATTATTCCCACATGCGAAAATCCAGGGACTAACCCCGCTGAGAAGCGAACAAGGATCGCCTTGGTGGGAGAAGAATGGTTTAACAATTTGGCCATCACTGAATAAAACTGAGAGATAAAATGACGTATGCTACAAGGACATTTTCTCATAGAAATATATGTCTGGAAACAGAGAGCAATAGGAGAGAGAATACCATTACCTTAGCAACACAACAATAAAAAGTACTGCAAACAGCTGATTGGCACAGTAACTCTACTGAATCATCTTAATTTGTTCAAGACACATGTTGCTACAAGATTAAGGTACACTAAACCGACCAATACTTTGTAATGAGGGTGTTGTTTGCATCCAGCCATCAAACAAGTGTGCAGAACTTTGGGCATACATTTGTGATTTAATAACAGCACAACATTTTTTAATTTGGTCTGTGTACAAACAGCATTTAAGAAGGTTTTCAGGTTAGACTAGTAGGTCCTCCATTATACATTTTTTATTGTTCCTTTCGTGAAGGTGAAAACTGCTAGAATTGGTATTTTTAAACAGGAAATTTCAGTTACAGGATATTTAATGCACCAGACACACACACAGCACTCTCGTATTTTTATTATTACGCCATAAAAATACAGTATCATCATTTAAAGTTACGTAGAGATGACACTACAAAGAAAAGAGACAGCAAGGCAGTTTAGCGCCTTGTGCATAGAGTCTAAACAGTATCCTATGCATGTGACTAGGGCACCCTTAGCGCTTCAGCACATCTAAGACTCCGCATGGAGAATATTTCATCCCAAATAGCACCCTTAATAGTTACAATCCTGAAGAAAAATATTACACTCAGCTTTGTATAAATCCTATTTTGCCAAGAAGTAAACATTTCTCTCAATACAGTGTTTCATGTTTATGAAATGAAAAGCAACAGTTATATTAGGTACGTCCATGCACAGTACTTCATAACATGTGATACATATGCTAAAGAAACAGTAGAATTGTATCTTTAGCTATGCTCTTCCTCAGTAGCCCTTAGTTGGCATTCTACATAACGCAGTAAGCCTTATAAAAATTTATACGAAACAGCAGCCAGAAAAATTTAAAATTTAGAAAAGACGTACTCATTTTATTTTTGTGAAGAACATACAGTTTTAATGCCATAAACCTGTCTTCAGATTAATTTTACTAGGCCACCATCAAACATTCTTTCAAAATACTTTTGGTAGTGTGGGCCCCTGTCATCTGTAAACACTGTAACCGCCACTTAGCAACTAAAACATACAAACTCAACAGAACTGGTCACAATCACGACTACACACAATAAATACATTACACAAACTTTCAGAAAGGCGTAGAATATAATTCACATTGCTTGAAATATCAATAGGACAAGCACCATTAGTTGCAGCATGGAACCATGTGGGAACTGTGATGCAACAAGAGTTCTTCCTCACACACAATGAGACACAATGAACCAGATCATTTAAATGCACATTTAAGTCATCACATATCTCAAACACTGTTTCAATTCATTGACTGTGGAATATGATTTCACAATTTCACAAACTGATGGTTGCAAGTTGTGTAACTGGCAAGCAAACACAATGCTCAATCATGACATGAGCACAAAAAAATGCTACACATAAAATTGCTTGAAGTGACTAAGTAGACAAAATTTTTTTAGTTTAAAGAAAATTAATATTTACAGAATTAAAATTTCACTGTCAAATATGTCATCACTGGTTTTTAAGTTTCTTATTCATGGAGCGTACATTAATAATTTAATCTGAACTGAAATTTTCCACAGTAAACACTAAATTTACTCAATTTTGAATTTTACATAATCATTGTCCAAGTAACTCATCAGGTGTGCAGTAACGGTCAAATACACAACGCTAGGAACAAAAATCCCCTAACGACATGCAAGTATTTTTTTCAAGGGGCTGAGGAAAATGAACCATCTTGGCTCAAAGATCACGTGTTGGGGGACAACAAACCGGCCCAGGCTCAGCACAAGGCCGGATTTAAGTACTAAGTCATCTGAGGAATGGTTCCTGCACGCCCGAGCATGGCGCTGTGGGTGCACGGCAGTGGGCGTGAGTGCGAGGTGTGGTGGCGCGCTAACTACAGTACGTGGCTGGAGAATGGGAAGGGTCTAGCGTCGGGCCAAACGTCACTCTCCTGTGTCGACCCACTTGCTCTCTTCCAATATCCTCTCAAAACAGTCAAGCAGGTAGATGTACTGCACACAACACAAACATCACATCATGCACATGCTAACACTTAACTTTACACTAAGTTCAAAACTAACATGTTCAAAACCAACTTCATTAAAATTTAACATTCTACAAATCATTCTTAAACATAGTGGCCACCCACCAGGAAAACCGGGAAAACTGGGATTTATCAGGGAATTGCGTTTATCGGGAATTATCAGGAAAATATCAGGGAATTTTACGAAAAACCGGGAAATTTTTTGTGTCCTGTAAGTCATATATTCAGTTAAACAACAGTAAGTTCTTTAACGTCGAGCTGAACCGTGCCGTGCCGAGTAGTATCAAGCCCAGGGTTGCCAGGTCATAAACGAAAAGTTTTGTATCCAGGAAGAAAAATTCTCTTACATCATCAGGTAAAATAACACACAATCCTCGTGCAAATGCGATAGTTCTCGGACAAGTACAAGAATTATCGTACATTCAATGCCGAACCGTACCAACTGTACCAAGAAGCGCCTCGTCATGCCACCGTCAGCCGAGCAGTTGAGACAACAACACAACCAGGGATGCCAACTTCTAGGTGGTCTCATCAGTAGTCATCCCTCGTCCCTGTAGGGTCATCGTCTCCCCTTACAAGGAGGGGGGTCCGGGGGCCCTCCCCCGGAAAATTTTCAATTTCAAGGCGCAAAATTGTGCTATTTACACAGTTTTTGTATATTAACATTGAATCTACTGCCAGTCAAAAATTTGATATTGCTT
>PNEQ01004637.1:34679-53705 GCA_003012365.1 Medauroidea extradentata
CCCCCCCCCCCCCACCCAGGCTCAAATAAATTACAATAACTCATAAAATTAACCGTTTATTAAATTATCATGTAATGCAACATCAACACAACATTTTCATATAATTCTCTGGTTTGCAATTCACAATGCATACAGGATTTATTTGTACCTCAACAAAGCAATATTTTCAAAACCAATAGTAGACATTATTGCACTAAATATGTATGATGATGCTAATATTACCAGAATCAACATCTTCAAATGCACAGTGCTTCTCCACATAACTAATCAAATAACTTGAGCAGTAACACAGTTTCTGAACTGAAAATATTCCCACTTGTCATGAACTGTTGTTGTGGACGTTTGTATTATCAGTTGAAGTTAGTAAAAAAAGGATGACACAAAACATTGTTATTTACACTCAAACGATCACAAAACATCCTAAGTCTGTTTAGTTTTACAATTGAAGACACTTTTGATTCATTTTGATTACTGTACTACTATCTGTAACAATAGAAAATGTTGTAGTGAACAGACACTTGGCACAAGTCACACTTTCACTGTCAGTACCTTTCACGAAGCCATCCAGTTTACTGCCGGATTAGTTTTCTCTCTCTCTCTCTCTCTCTCTCTCTCTCTCTCTCTCTCTCTCTCTCTCTCTCTCTCACACACACACACACACCGTTTTCTTTGTGTTTTTTACTTTGCATGTTCTTGGAAACATCACACTTCCCGACACACAGTACAAAACGCATACGAAGCCCCTTTCCTGAACTCAATAATGGTTGCAAATTCCGACGAATAAGCCTTCTCAAATCTTGCTTCGTATTTCTTAGGCATTGTAACTTATTATCCTCGAACAAATAACGGACCACAAACAAAAGCAGCCATGTCTCTATTTATATAAAGCAACCAGTTTTGCCTAGTCAGTAGGAGTATTTTAGCAGTTGAATTGTTTAAAGCAAGGATTTGTAAAGAATTTTGCATTTACAAGAGATTGCAAAAATGCAATGTAGTGAGTAGCACTAGCTATATCAATTTTCACATGAATATTAGGTAATCTCGTTTCAAAACAACATCGCTATAAAAAGAAATGCAAAAAAACATTGTTCGCGTGCAGCGCTATCAATACAACCGCCAAAATATACCTACTTATCGGATTATCATTTTCAGAACTCAGAATTGTCGTTAACTGTAAGATATTTTGGTACATTACATACTATAATATCAACTTTAATTCATACAAAAGACAAAACTATTACGAGTACGCAATAGTTATGGCACAGACTCACAGCATTGTCAGTTGACCTACTAACGACTTTTGAATGTGTAATTGTTTGATTACATGTTGACTTGACCCGAAAACATCGGGAGAACAAGGCATCAAATTAGGAATGTGGGAGATGACACACAAAATCAGGAGTCTCCCACCAAAATCAAGAGAGAGGGAAGGTCTGCAGTACTATTAGTGAAACAAAAATATTACTTTATTCCGTTGGTTAAGTTGAAAAACATGTTCCCCAATAATCTGGCGTGATTAAAATTATGTAAAGTCTAAGTGTTGAAAATACTTTAATATTCACATAACCCAAAACAAATACACATAATGCACTGGAATGAGCACTCAATTTACACTTGCTACATTTATATATTGTGGTGGCACTGACGCTCGTTTCTTACACACTGCCTCTGGCTGAGATGACGATACTAGCCCCACTTATTGCGGCGCCAAATGTGGTGGCATTCACGCGCCCTTCTCTTCGCGCCACGACGACAAAAATGATGATACTAGCCCCACTAGTCGCTTACAATGTTCCACAAAGAAAATTAGTAATTTGGTCAGTCCTCATATATGCTCCGGTCTCAGCGGTGAGTTACTCTTACCTCAGGGTTCGTTGTATCCGGGGATGGAAGCATGCATAACGGCATTCAAAAACACGTGGTCAGATTAACAGCTTATTACCTTCTTATAGCAAACTCACGCAACCGCGCTTATATCGGCACGTACAAACTTCTTGTACAAAATAAAATTAAACTGAAAGAGAACTGAACTGATCTAAAATGAAACCCAATTCAAACAAAGAAAAATATCACGTGCTAAACTCAAATTATGAACCGATAGTGGGCCGGCCACGCAGTTGATACGGCTGTAAATTCACATCAAAAGTCAAATAAATTGAAGCTGGTTACTAATGAATAGTTCTAAAAAGTCTTTTCACTGCCTTCCATCGCGGCCCCATCTCTTCCAATCGCGCCCCTCGGCTTACCACGTGCGAACCTCGCACAACACGGAACACGTCCGGCCTCCTCGACGGTCAAGAACAAAGTAATCAGCAACGGCGACCACAATGGCGTCCTAAGACATCATGACGGCCTATCTTCCGGTTAGAACGTTCCATGACCTTCTAGCAAAATTAAATAACCGGTCTGGATACAAATTCATCAAACCAAAATCACAGAAAAATCGGCAAAATTATGCTTACTTTAAAGACGTATTTCAATATTTTAGTAAATAATTATTACAATAAATATTATGTTAAGCAAAATCTTGGCATCGGACATTGCCGGCCGTACACCTTGCAGTATCCTCTGTAAACCCCAATCGGTATCGCCTCACGGCACCATGGCCGGACTGGCTGAACTCATCTACATATTTTTCAAAATAAATACCAAAACTTTCAAACTGCAATAACTTTTAAGGATCAATTTCTCGTAAAATGTCCAAGAGTCCACAGTTGCTTGAAATTTCATGCCGTTTTAGAAAAGTCCACACAAGACATATTTACTTTTAATTTTAGAGTCATCAAAACACTGAGAACTTACAACAATTTTAACTTACTCAAAACTTGAGAACACATTATTTAACATTAAAATACTCCAATGAGAAAACTTATCACTAGGAATTGCATCCAGACGCGGTTTTCTGTTACTGTACTGTTTCGCCAGGCCCAATAGCGGTTTTACATTTAGAGTGGGTTTTCTATATGATTTCTTGTTCAGCAAAATTATAATCTTTACACTATTTAACTAAATGACTTACTTAGAAAATTATTAGGATTACGACAACAAACATGGAACCCTCATATTGAAACAATTATTATTGACTTACAAAAATTTTAGAAACACTAGGATTTTAAATAATTTACAGGCAATATATTAAAGTAAGGTGGCCGGGCAACACACTGGGGCTTTCGAAATTAAGAAATGCATCATCCCTGCCCTACACCTAACTGATACTAGGCTGACCAGCTCTTGGTTCTGAAATGTCAGTAACACTGGCTAGCATTAATTATGCAAACAAATAAACAGCAGAGACTCTAGAAATACAGCTGACTTATTCATAAAACTATACCCCAAGCGCAGGCTGGTCGCTTCACAATATGAATACTATTATTTTCCATGTGATTTTGTATTTTATTACATTCAACAGAGTCGTGAAATACCAAACAAACACATCCGTAAGAAACCACATAACTGTAGTCATAAGTCTCAAAAATAAGAGTTTAAAAACTTAAATAAATCATAGCCATATATTCAGGTACCACTTCTAATATCCAGCAGATCAGCCCAATCAGAACATACCTCCACAAAAACTACAGGGGACAGACTGGGTGGCGACACTTGTCACTGGAGTGCCTTAACACGACATACAGTATTTACTCGATTGTAGGCCGACACCGAATGTAAGCCAACCCCTAACTTTCAAAACATTGGAAAAAAAAATTAAAATATGGCACCAATTATAAGCCAAATTTTGAAGGTCCTGCGCACTGAATGATAATGGCAGAGTTTTACGGCCCTTTAACCTCTCAGGTCTTCAGAGCCGATGATGATTTTTCTACCCGCCGTTTGACGCGAAGTACAGTAGGTAAACAAGTAGGCGCCAGGCGGGCGAGACACGTCATGCGAGATGCGAGGAATGCTGGTTTGGCACGGCTCGGCACGGCCCGACGCTGTAGTTCGACACGACACTCGGCACGTCCTGGCCTGGTGCAGCAAGTAGACTGGCAGCCGGCCGGCAAAGCGTAAGGAAGCTGTAGCCGTACCCGCTCCCAAACATTTTGTTTTTTTAGAAATAATGTGCGGGTGGTTGATAGGTAAATACGGAATTAGACCTTTAATGGAACCGTGAATTTATTATGTGAATGAGCTGGCATAAATAATTACGTTGGTACCGGATATTAGATTAAACGTTTCCTCTGTATATTTGCTTACTTTTTTTAAACTCTGCTGTATATTGTCTTCTCTTAATTTTGAAACTTAGCAAACAAGTATAACGTAAGTAGGTAAAAGCAGCAAATACAGTGGCAGCGGACCGGCGTGTACCACAGGACTTGTGACTACACACTGCCAGATCGGCACGCTCACTCCAGCCCAAGGGCCGGCCGGCACGGTGACGTCACCTGTTGGCCGGCCGTGATATTGCTAGAGATCACACTTCATCTAGTAAAAACTTAATGTTTTTATGTATTAGGTTCACGTTTACGTCCTTATCGGTACTGATGAAAGTGTACTGCGTATTTTACAAACGTATTTATTTATATTTGGTCGAAACTGTATGTAAAATAGTTGAACCCGATTGTAAGCAGAGTCAGGATTTTTGATGGTCCAAAACGGTAAAAAAAAGGTCGCTTACAATCGAGTAAATACGTTAGGCACATACACCACACACGCATGCAACGTATGGAAATACTGTATTGTCTTGTTAATAGACTGTACTGTAGAAGCTATCTTATGAATAACACATGCAGAATGTCACTGATATACCACAGTGCCACAAGTTGCCACCCCTCAGCAACAAATGAGGGTAACATTAGGGCAGCTGCCTGCTCATACTGATAGATGGTGTGGAGCTTCAGCCAATAAGTTTGTTTAAAAACTGTTCAACGTGCTTAAAAGAGGTCTGCTTTCAAAAAATACAACACATGTGGACCTGCAGAAAACTTTAAAGCTTATTTTCTCGCTGCCAAAAATGGTGAAAATGTATTGTTGCAGTTATTTTTAGGTACAGTCAGAACACAATAGATATCCTGTTTATACAAGGTACTATAATTAATATCGTACAAAGTTAAAAGGAGTACTTCGCGGTGTCGAATTTCCACCTTTGACGCGTGGTAACAGCGTAGCGATAAGAGCCAGTGTCCCACGCTGGACGAGAAGCGTATCGCCTCTATTCGTAGCGCGCCAAACTGGCGTGCAAGGTTTCCGTTGTAGTCTTTTTACTATGGGACTTTAAGCGGTGGCCCCAATATTTTATTTTTGAATAGTATGAAGTAAAGACTAATGCATGCCTCTCGTTTTGCACTTTACGAATTCAGGTAATATTTTCGAAGTTACAACAGTCTAAAAAACCGGTTTTTAGCCATTTTGAGAGGCCCAAATATATTTCTTCCTCTTGAAAGTATTTTAAAGCTGTTCTTAAACTATACATTCTCAAAATCATTTATAAAAAACTGTATTTACAACAAATATTCTTATTGCTCTGCATTTTGTGATTTGCCAAATTCCCATTAATTCAAAGTTTGTTTATTACAAAGGAGCAATATTTGTGTCCATTCAGGTTTACCTAGACCCCCGATTTTACGAATACTCACGGTTCATCTCATCGCATTCGTAAAATCGCTACCTTCGTAAATTCGATAGCGGCTTATTTTAGCCCCCCCTCACCCCTTACTTAACAGAAAATTTTAAAATTGCATTTTTTCTGCAAAGTGTCTCTAGGCCCCGACTTCCGTAGCGTTTTGCGGGAAATTAATTAACGTAATAATGTAAACATAAATTGGTATCAGTAGCCAGACGTCACACTGTTGAGCGGTAGATATGACAGACCCTTGTCCCCAAAAAATGAAAAAAAATCGAGATTCCGAGTGTCTTCTCTCGAGCGAATAGCTTGACTCCCGTAGCATTTAACGGAAAAATAAAGCAAGTGATAGTTTAAATATAAATTTATGTCAATAGTCAGACGTCTTATGATCAAAAGAACACTGCTAAACAATAGATATGGCCAATCCGTTTCCTAAAAAAATGAGAAAATCGAGATTCCGAGTGTCTTCTCTCGAGAGAATAGCCCGACTCCCGTAGCATTTAACGGAAAAATAACGCAAGTGATAGTTAAATATAAATTTATATCAATAGTCAGACGTCTTACGATGAAAAGTACACCGCTAAACAATAGATATGATCGATTTTTTTTTTTAGGACAAAGGAGAAAACTGAGCTGCCGAGTGCCTTCTCACGAGCGAATAGCGTGATTTTCGTAGCGTTTAATGGAAAAAAAAAAAGTAGGCATTCCTTACTAGTAAAATGCTCTTGTAAATTATTCACCAAAGAAAGAAGGAATAAGCGGATGTATTTATTCATTGCGCAGTTTTATATAACTTAACGTAAAAACATTCCCTCGACGTTGTTGTTGAATTGTACGAGAACATAGATACTAGTAGCGTGCAGAGCGGACAGATAGCGCTACTATACGAACGTTCAAAAGATGGCCGATAGATAGCGGCACCATAGCATATACAGGCCGCCTTCCGTTATTCACTGATTTCACTGATATCACTGACAGTTCGCCAGTGTCCGTGAACAATAAGGGAACAGCATCAGTAATCAGCAAAATATTTCCATTGTCAGTAAACAGATAATATCGGAACATTAAATCAGTAAACATTACTGCATGTACATTGCCTAGCAACCACATCTCTGGCATATCTGTGATTTCATTCTTGCGATACACTGTCATGTTTATTTTGTTCGTTGTATAAATTGTATTTACTTTAATAATAAAGTTGGTATATTTTTAGCATATTGATACATCTAGCACGACTTACGACTGATACTGTTTTCTTCGTTTTTTCACGACGCAGCCTAAACATTGTGTGTATTTAAGGTTTGGGAAGCTGTATCCATTATTTTTAAATGCATAAGCAAGGTACGATTCAACCTTTAAACATTATTTAGTCTTTGCAAACTGCACGACGAATGCTTCTGTAACTATAAACAGACGTTAAATAAACGTATATAAATTAATAGATAACCTCTTTGGTCCTTATATATTAAAAAGGACTCGTCATATAATTAGATAACTTCAACTTTTGAATTTCCGCCAAAAATATATGTTTACTGACAACACTGATGCTCTGAAGCGCCAGTAAAATCGGTAATCTCAGTAAACGGATGTAGCCTCGCACAGGGTATTGTCATCACCCGACCATCAGTGACTATCAGTGCCATCAGCAATTTCGGAACTATAGCTGATATTACTGAAAACACTGGCCAGTGAAATCAGTGAATAACGGAAGGCGGCCACAGACGTTGTTCCAAGAACGTCATTTTGTGACGTTCTTACCTAAAATCGTCGAGAATTACATGTATAAGTGATTGAAAATAATCACTTTCACAGTCAGTATATGCGGTAAAAATAAATTAGGAGTTCCGGGATTACGTAATACACGAACGTCTATTTATTTTCCAAATTCGACATACCCGGAGACAAATGTTTCTACACTTGGAAAATAGGTAGCGCTATTATCGAGCTCATTTGTGAAACCCACGTTTTACAACTCGCAGTAACGCATTGTTTACGCAAATTATGCGCCAAGTTAATTGTTTTAAGTACGTATGGTGTTAACGCAATTAAGAAAAATATCACGCTATTATTTATAGGGTTCGTGTAAAAAAGTAAACTCATTCGGCGCGAGACGAGAGAGATACAAGACGTCGTAAAACAGCCTAGAAGGAGGCTGTACTATAGTTAAATAAGCATATGCGCATGTGCTGGAACTTGGCGTCTATAGTACAACCTCAATATAGATTCTAATACATCGTAGTTGGAGACAGGCCGGCCGGGTTGGCACAGGCGGCGGCGGCGCAGCCGCGCGGTTTTCAAACTGTCACTGCCGCATTTTTTAAAGGATTTTCGCTATTTTTGTTTTATTTTTAATATTGTGACTTACCAAGTAATAACTGCAACTCTACAATTCATATTTTAATGCAGTGAATTAGATACAGTATGTTTTATTCCTTGTCAACGTAATTCCTTACAATTTTTTTTGTCATATAATTTTGTTATTTTTTGAGGGTTCCTGAGATTGTATTCGTAGAATCGCTACCTTCGTTAAATCCAGGGTTCGTAAAATCGGGGGTCTAGGTATATTAAATAATCCGGATTGTATTACAATCTTCATCCAGAATTTTTAAAAACGTATAGGCATTAACAATGCACCTTAATCTTAAACATTACGTCACTGAATAATTCTAAGCGGTAAGCTATCGACGGGAAGACCACACGCTACTAAAAGCTATGGTGATACATGTGCATACTGTGCTAGCTCTTCTAGGCCTCAGACGTTTGAAACACTTTTACAGAGGTGGACACCTTTAATTACACAATATGGCTCGTCTCAACTAGATGCTCAGCAAAACAGGGAGAATGTGTTCTACCCCTTCAGTACCATCATACTCGCATACATATGTCTTCTTTAGCAATGAAAAATCAAGATTAATTACAGAAGAAAATGTAACATTACAAATTTTGCGCGTACTTACCTGGGTGCAAGTATATATGCTAGGAACATAAGTGCATGGAAAATATCTGTCCGTGAACCTGGATTTGCCTTACCTCAAGAACACCATCCTCACGACATGCTTGCAGCTTGAAGGAGGTTGCTCCCACACTGACCACTACATGGCCATCTTTGCGGGAGTCGCACGCGCAGTGCGGGAACACCACATCCCCGTACCCTGCAAGCTCCCGAGCTAGGCGCAGGTACTGCAACAACACATCCTGGTGCTCCTCACCACATAGTACATGATGACCTACTTAACTGGTGGGTCACAATCCTCCTACTCCTACGTCACTAGTAGAAGCCTGTCGTACACAACGCTATGATGTGCCAATTTTTTTGGTGTACTCTCACTTCCTCCATCACTTCACTGTGCTGGTCCTCATCTGGCTAGCCAGGAACAGGTGTCTCCCTCAGAAAAAGCAAATTGCTTCATCTTACTCTCATCTATGCTGATACTGCCTTATGCAATTAACCCTATATTCATATTACTTTCATTAATAAATATCACACTCAACAGAATTAACAGTGGTACAGTATGTCTTGGCTACATGTAGCCTCACTGAAAATTGTTTTGTTGTAGTGTCGTTCGTACTATGATATAATAATTCACGTTCAGTCAGCCACTGATTTCTTAAATGCCATTTAAACCTTGAAATCCATGCTGTGTTTGATCGTCAACAGTCTCTCATTTCCACCTTCCACCACTCCTCTACCTTCACCATTTAATAATTAGTGTGCTCCGGATATGTGGAAAGTTATTTATTTAGTTGTTTAACATGTCCTCTAACAGCACAAGACCTTGGTAGAGGTACACGGGGGAAAGAGGTTAGGATTCGGTCAGGGCCTGATGAAGGGACCATCCCAACATTCACCTAGAGTGATTTTGGAAAACCCTGGAAAACCGAAATCAGGATGGCCGGAGCTGGGGATTGAACCAGGGTCTTCCCGAATGTGAAGCGAGTGTTTTACCACTGCTCTACAACATTACCAAGCAGCATAAGTTTTTAGCAAGAACATTTCAAGCTGTTAAGTAATTAGAATCCCAACACGTGAAATCATACAAACATAACTGGAACAATAAATAACATTCATTATGGCATGACTTTCGCAGCTCTTTAGTTTTACCAATAAAAATACAGTACTGTATTCAACCAAAAAGTGATGTGATGTTTTCACTAAATCAGCTTATATTAAAATTGGTGCCACATTACAATTGCGAACTCACTCCTAAGTTTATTGTTTACTGTCAGTTAATGAGTCATATATGCAACTAAGTTTATTGTTTACTGTTAGTTAATGATTCATACATGGAACAGACTAGGTACTTGGACTGAAGTGACAGGAAGGTAAACTACTAGAGCTAGTAGTCAGTAGACAACCAAGTTGCTGACTGCCACAACCTGTGTGAGCCTGTATATACGTATGTACGTACATATGTATGTATGTACGTTATTTATTAAAATAATTTGCTTAGGCTTATATTGCCATTGTAACGACAATATTTCCAAGGTACAAAAACGGCCAATATTTAGTTTGCAGTTGCTATGACTACTGTATGGCAATCACTATGGAATTGCCAATGCCTCCTACGTGTAAAATGTACCCACAAAGAATAAAAGTAGAAATATAAAAGCTCCTATGTGAGGGTTTTTAAATATTTCGTACGGCAAAAGTTCTTATGTGTACGTACACATAGGAAATATTGTCGTGGAAACGATGATATTCACGTTTATCTTATTTTTATTTTAAATATTGAATATTTATAGTAATTTTAACATTCCAACCACTACGATACACAAATTAAAAATTCTCTTCAAGGCAAATGGATTTTGATTGACAACAAACATTTAGTTATGTGATTGGACAACTTCGATTCTTATAATTACATACATGTGCCACATTTAGAGTCATCTTTACTTAATGCCATGGTTTATAGAACATAGATACCTATGACGTGAATCAAGTTACAGTATTACCAGAGTCCCGGAAATTTCGCGAATTAATTTGAGAAGACAATAGATTTCAAACTTCTGTACATGTTCATTACTATAGAGATTGGGTACCTGTTACTGAAAATCTTCTTGAGGATTGTGAACCAATGAGAGACCTGCACCAAAATGCTCACTGGCTTCTGCACTACCTTACAGATGTACAACTGGACATTAACTAGAGCACCAACCAACGAACAAGTAGCTGAAGACTGAGTGTACAGGCTGTGGAGTCCAACAGGCTGGCCACTGAACCCGCAACATTTCTGGGACTCCAGTTACTACTATGCAACTAATGTGCAGAGTTAGAAAAAAACTTTCTTTTTAAATAAGAAAACTGTCGCATGCTAAATGACAACTAGTCATGACTCATGAAGTTATTTAGAAAAAGGGTTGTAAGTTGATTTTACCTGATTTGTATTATTTGTATTTGTAACCCATATAAACACAATAATAGTGGAATCAAAACTATGGCAAGAGACAAGTGTTTTTTGCTACGTGCGAAATCACGAAGTTTTGCAAAATTTGTCACTTCTGTTTGAAATCATGAAATTAATTAATCATGTGCAAAATTACGAAAAAATTGTGCTACTTTTGACGTGTTCCATAGTAAATTACGAATGATCGAGATATTGATTATATGAATCGAGAAAATCAATTTTCCGACTATGACGGCGAGTTTCGAGAGTATCGAAAGAGACATGAAAATGGAGGTTGTTTAGGCTGAAAGTGATACATCGTGTTTATTTAACCTTGTTTTACGTAATTCCTGTTCACTTTTGTTTGAAATTCGTAGTGATAAAATAAATATTATATTGTTTAATACGGCAACCATTAACTACAAACAAAGAAATTTACGTTTGTAATGATGTTGTGACGTATAATTTGCCACAACGGGAGTCTCGGAAAATGACACAGCAAATTTTCTTCACGCATCGCGTAAAATGAAAGGAACGAATGAAATAATTCTGTATACATTTTCCGTTGACAAAAACGAGCGAAAACAAGAAATTAAAACAAAATTGTTACGTCTTAAAAAGAACATTTAGAGGCGAAACACGAATGAACAAATTCAAGGTATGTAGGTTATGCTATTCGAAGTATTTCATTCTTCATGGCATTTTTGTAACTTCAAGTAATACCGACGCAGCCATAAAATATGACGTACATAAATTTATCTCGCAGTTAAAATAAATTGTTAGGAATAATGGAAAACATAGGTTTAACATAACCTAATATTAAGCACTGAATTTTCTGCATTGTTTTTAGATTCTGTCTGACTTTACTTGAGAAAAATAATACTGATAATAGCTTATTCTTGCTACTAATGTTAGTATATAAAATTGTATCCCCCATTCATATGTATCGGTGTGTTTCATATGCCTAATCTAACCGTCAAATGTTAGGTTGGGTAGATTTTCAACCACTCAGTTAACATATTTGTGTAATGACCGTTATTTTATTTAAATGTATAATTGAAAGTACGATACTTTGCACACATTCATAAGGTACCTCCAAAATATTTGGCAGACGTTTAAAAAATTTACGGAATTTATGACGAAATGAGATGAAAAATCCAACGAAATCACCTCGTCAAAATTGACGAAATCACCTCGTCAAAATTGACGAAATCTTGAAAATATTTTTAACGAAAACAACTCTGTCTAACTATGGCCTTCTACTAGAAGATAAATCATTCCACAAAAACATTACACATACACATAAAATTGAATAAAATATTTCAGCTCAGAAGATTAAGTCAGTGGTGGAAATAAAGTAAAAATTATTGTGATGGTGCTGAATTAGCTTACTTTGGTCTAGAAAGTAAAAGGCAGGGGTCAGATAAAATTATGATCAGTTATTTTTTGTTAAACTGATAGACCAACACCAGTTTTTTTAGTTCATTAAAAATATCCATTGCTAATACAGGTAACACTTTCAATTACTACACACAGAATTATTCAAGTGGAGCTACCGTAACTTACAGGACTTATTTCTCACATCACATTGAGCAAAAACATTATCTAGGTCCTATTTCCAGTGTATTTTCATCCTGTGTGTAATTTGCCATGTTGGTAAAGTAAATAAATATACAGTAGTACTAGCAGCAGTAAGGTGCACACTGTCACTCTTATTAAAAACTTTGTGTTTGGTAACATTTGTCACCGGCTGAGTGGAGCTGAAACACAGCAACAAGCTAGAACATTGAAACAATATGTATAAAATTGCTGGGAGGCAGACGTCCAACCTCTGTGAGTTCAGCCAGGCCACGTTACCAAATGGGAGCTGAGGTCAAATGCCTTAATGAGTCATTATTTTACATAGACAGCCGAGGGAAGGGGGCGGCAGGAACACTTCCAGCTTGGAGCACCTACTCGTCTCTGCAGTAAATGAGGCCTTTACTCATGAAAAACGTAATTGTTAATATTGAGATGAATAGGTATATTAATTATTGTTTGATATTAACTACAGAATAGAAATGTTTAATATGGTAGAAATGTTATATGTATGATCATGGGTATAGTAAACTTAATGATACCAGACCATAGAATAAATGCTCAAGATGGGGTAATGACCTCTCTTGTTGCTGCAATTGGTGATTGACACTGGCGAAAGCTCAGCTAGGGTGTCGTCCAACGCAGAAAGTGGGGTTGAAGTCAGTCGTGAAATTACCCAGCTATAGACTAGTACAATAGCTAGCAGGGGCCCTTCACTAACTTACTCGTGAATGCAGGGGCTGTGAAATTGATAACCATTATTTTTAAATATTTGTTGCAATGGGAGTTTACAATTAGAATTTATTGGTTTGTGGACATACGCCATTGCTCATGTTTTTGCTGATCAAACCTGTGTTGAATGACAATTAACAAAAACCAAACAAGAAAAAAAAAAAAAAATATATATATATATATATATATATATATATATATATATATATATATATATATATATATATATATATATATATAAAACGCACAAACACAATCCCAGAGGATTTGTCAGTTTTTTTTAAATATATAATTATTACTATGTATAGACAACAAAGAATTCTGGAGATAGAATTTGGTCGAATATCGTGACGACACCCAGACACCGAAGACAGACACAAATATAGAACCAGATTCACAATATGAAAAAAAAAAAAAATAGAAATAGACAACACAACACAAGTAAAACCAACGAAAAAATGCAATGTTTCAGGGATTGCAATCTATCCCCGTCTTGAGGCTGAGACCTGGAGGGTTATATAAGTCTCAATTTTCTAGCGAGCTTCATTCGCATCTTGGTGTTCTGACCAACTGTGTCTCAGCCTGAAGACAGGGATAGATTGCAATCCCTGAAACATTGCATTTTTTCGTTGGTTTTACTTGTGTTGTGTTGTCTATTTCTATCATTTTTCATATTGGGAATCTGGTTCTATATTTGTGTCTGTCTTCTGAGTCTGGGTGTTGTCACGATATTCGACTGAATTCTATCTCCAGAATTCTTTGTTGTCTATGGTAACAATTATTAAAAAAAAAAAAAAATCATCCTCTGGGATTGTTTTTGTGCATTTTATACATATGTATTTTTTTTTCTTGTTCGTTTTTCATTATTTGTCATCCAACACAGGCATAGTAGCCACACCTAACTGACCAAATTTTCACCCCAACATTGAGTGCAACAATGAGGTGTTTTAAAAAACAATTATTTTTAAAATCAAAATTATTTTTATGCAAAAGATGAGGTAAATGTACGCACCTATAGTACGCTTCTTAAAGATTTTACATAATAATATGGCATTGTATTGTGTATAAACAAAATAATATACATAGCTGTAAGAGTAACCATGTGTACGACTGGTGGTGTTTTGTACGCTTGCCAAACTGCTAATTAATTTATGATTACAGAAGGAAATTATCACAACTCAAAATTGGACAAATAATCCTTTGTGGTAGTGCCTACCCCCATGTTGCTATGCTCCAACTAGTCAGCGGTGACACTTTCTTATCTCAGGGTTCGTTTGTGGATACGTGCAAGAAGAAGCAGACGTCTCAAAATAAATTCACTTATTCAAAGGTACCTTCGGTTTATTTGGAATAAAATCATTCTGCACTCAAAATACAATGCTACACGTGGCCAAAAAGCTTACTATTGAGTTACATTAATGGTATTGGTGAGTCGCGTGTCCATCTCCCGCGAACATTCCTTGTTAGCACATATCACGAAAGCAAAGAAAATAGTAATAAATGAAATAATATTCATTTAGAGCTTGTAGTGCCCACGTGGCCCAGTGCTACTGCCATCCCAAACTTGAGCTTTCTTCCCGCGTCTCATACCGAAAGTTTCAGGGCCGTGTTACCTCCACGAGAGTCAGAACAAGAAGAACGAGACGAGGTCCACACAGGGTACATCGCCTGGCAACCGAGGTCAACATGGTGACTTCCAGGAATGATCTCGGTGGGCCAATATAAATATTGGGTGCAAGGTTACTACTAATTAATCTGTTATAAATTCCAACAAAATATATAAATTACATGCACGTAGCTAAAAACATATTACATATCATAATAAATTATAGAATTTGAATAAGTTGCTTGGTGCTCATTTTGCTACACTCATGCGACGTCACTTCCCTTGGAAACTCCCAGCATCCTCCACTAACTGTCCTCCTCAGCCGAGGCGCCGGCCTGTCTGACCGCTAATCCCATACCTCTGTCTTTCTGAGTCCAAATCAGTAAAAATTGCATAAAAGTTGTTACGGTGATTTCACACAAAAAAGTTACTTAGATAAATCTCATAAAATTGCACGTTGATTCAAATGAGCCCAAACACCACTAGCTTACTAAAAATTTGACTATTTATGGAACTTAGCACATTTTCTGACTTACAATTTTATAGTTGTCATAATAACCTTGCATGGGATAGCTACACATCTTGTTATTCTAACACCCTTGCACCCTCCTGAAATCACATTAACTTACTAATAGTGAAATTGACGTACGGCTCACCATACCAGCTATGCTTGATATTAAATTAGATTGAGCACCATGCTGTTTTGCATGTATGTATACATTTTCTAGGTTACAATGACCTCACACTCTGTGACAGAATACAGGAATTATACATGGAGATCTTTCCTTTGAAAGACATTAAGTTAGGAATTTACATCACTGCGGGAAAGAGAGAACAACTTGCTTCATATTGAGATTATGATTTTACATGATAAATGTTCTCGCTGCTTCTGCTGAACAACGAGGCTTAGCACATCAATACCATTATTACAGACATGCAGAGGCCAGCTACACCCAACCTTTGGTATGTTGAGACCTGCAGCCCTTAGATGGCAATGGCAAGCAAACACAAAAAAAAAAAAACTCAAAAATTATAGGATGGTACCCCTGGTCACATTACACCTTGGACACGATAAAAGCCACAAAACATAGTTAAAGAGCCAGGATAGACTGTTGATCACACAACAATTACGTGAAACTTGTTAGTAATTACACACATGTTAAAAACAGCAGGAAAGTACACACTATTACACAGATAAGCAAACACACCTGCAAGCTTGTAAATGTTTTCATTATAAATAATGTTAATTACAAAGTAATGTTTGTACGTACTGCCAAATAATTGCAGTGTTCGTTTTTTTACCAGACACAGTGTTGGTGCAAACTGCCTGTCGATGAAGAGGTTCAAGTGACTTCTGTAAAGCAACATTATTTGCAGAATAAAATGATCGTGCCGCACCAAGCATAAGGTCCTCTAACTACCAAGCACTCTCGAATACCGCGCACGCTAAGATGTCTCCGAGAACACAATTGATTCTCTTGCAACTCATGGACATGTAGTTGTGATATACAGTCAAAAGTGCACCACAAGTTGTTTACATGGCACGTGCATTCACAAAAAAATGATTGGTATACCCACGTGCTGCCTTTTTCTGTCACTGAAACGACAGTTGCGGTAATTACAAAAGTTATCTTAAATTCTTTTGTTAGCCTTTCAAAACAAGGGAGCTGCCATTACGATGAATGTGATGACGGCAATTATGCAAGTAAATGTGGTAATAAGTGATAAGTGAAATGTCTTTTGACTAGCATCCTGGCAGACACTTGTTTTGGCGGCTAACTACAATCAGAACAACTAGGCTTTTAGCGACACAAGTATCTTCGACATGTAGGTAGGCATGTGCACTTTAGTGGAGGACTCTATTAAGGACACACCAACTTATCACCCTCCAGCAGGCACTGTATTCTGTATTCTGTGCCAACTGCAGCAAGTATATACACGCAGATGAGAGTGATTTAGTGACACCTGAAGGGACTAAACGTGGAATGGGACAGCAAATTAAAGTCACACTTTTATTGGAACAATCATTCCCTTAATCAATTACAGACGTTAGCAGCAGGCAACCCAAGAACTCTTAGTTACAGAAATGAACTAGCTCTCGTCAATGAATGATATACATTGACGCACAGATATTCAAACATTTTCATGCGCAGGTAGCCAGAGCTCAATAAGTGATGGTTTTAGGACCTGGGCTCGACAGAGTAAGAAAGAGCTTATAGCTGCAGATTTTCATTCAATCAGGAACCCAAAAGTATATGATGTTTTTGTGCTCCAAATAAATAATGTAGCAATAAGCCCTGTGTAAAGTAGTAACTCCTTGTGAATCACCCTGGATATAAATTAAATATATGCTTGATATACAGTAAAAGTCCGATGTAACGAGTACGGCATATAACATAAAGTTCGCTATAACGTTAACTTCCCTCGGCACCGTCAGTTGCACATACATTGTGTGGGTAAAATATGTTGGTTTTAACGACAGCGCAGAGGGGTCATTTTCGCTATAACGATAAGTTAAATTGCAGCAGTTAGTCGTCAGATTGGATGCAGGATTAATAGAGTTTTAGGAAACGTTTCCGTTTTTGTGCGTAAACTTTTACCGCTGTCGGCAGCGTAGTAAAGGCAACACCGCGGTCACGCTACTGCCGTACAATATGCCAGCCATACCCTTCTGCGTATGCGCGTGACTCGTCATTGAGTTGGCCCCGCAGCGAGCACACTCTGCATGGTGGCGCGGCACGAACTATTAAATTGTGTGGGTTGGCCCCGCAATGAGAATAACATTCTCAGGCGCGAGCTCAAGATGGGAGGGGAGGAAGGTGGCGGCCCGCAATGAGCATCATGTGCCCTGCATCACGGCGCAAGCTCGATGACTTTCTGCACGGAGGGGGGGGGGGGCCGCCCGGACCGCAATAAGCATAACGTGCTCTGCATCAACAAGAGGCGAACTCAGTTTGATTTGTCTTGTGCCAATAATCTGATTGTGTTTGTATCTGTTGTTATACGTGTCACGTTGTTATTCAGCCTAGCTTTGTTTTTCCAATCATGGATAAAAAACGAAAATCACTTGGTTTATCAACAAAATTAAAAATAGTCCAGGAATGTGAAAACACGTCTGTCAGTAAAAGTGAGATAGGGAGACGTTACGACCTGACCCCGTCGACTTTGTTCACGATTTTAAAAAACAAAGAAAAGATCAGATCTGCCGCCCTGAAAGATTGTGCGCCGGCTAATACAAAAAAACTTCGTATGGCAAAACATATAGAACTGGAAGAAGCGTTGTTCACTTGGTTTTCGCAAAAACGTGCGCAGGGTATTCCGATTGATGGCCCGATGTTGAAAGCTAAAGCTTCACTACTGTCGTTAGCAATGAACGTCAATGATGACTTCAAATGTAGCGATGGTTGGCTTAACCGCTTTAAAGCAAGAAGAGGAATTACACTGCACAAAATTACTGGCGAGTCAGAAAGTGTCAACCAAGTAGCTGTCAATGACTGGCAACCATTTCTTGCTTCCATACTACACAGATATAAACCTACCGACGTTTACAACGCTGATGAGACGGGGCTTTTTTATAACTTGCTTCCTGATAAGACCTTGGCCGTGAGGAACGACCCCTGTAAAGGGGGCAAGCGGAGTAAGGAACGAATTACCATTCTTTTATGTATGAATATGGATGGGAAAGATAAAGTCAAACCTTTCATCATTGGCAAGTCAAAAAACCCTCGAGCTTTCAAAAATGCTCGCAACATTCCCTGCGTTTATGAAGCTAATAAAAAAGCTTGGATGACGTCTCAGTTATTCAAGCAATGGCTTCACAGTTTCGATGCGAAAATGGGCATTTGGAACCGCAAAGTTGTCTTGTTCGTTGATCGATGTCCAGCACATCCCGACATCAAGTTGAACAATGTGGAACTGGTTTTCTTGCCTGCAAACTGCACGAGTGTGTTGCAACCACTCGACAAGGGTGTCATTAATGTAGTGAAACGGGAATTTCGCTCAATACTTGTAAATGCAGTAATGAGAAAACTCGCAGCAGGAAAAAACGTCTGTAAATGGAATGTGCTGGAAGCCATTAAAGCACTCGCAGTGTCTTGGGAGAAAGTTACGCCGGCAGTTATATCTGCGTGTTTTAGACATGCTGGTTTTGTAAAAAACGAACC
>PNEQ01004637.1:54705-72369 GCA_003012365.1 Medauroidea extradentata
TCCATTTAAGTGAGTGCATTTTATACCATGTAAACGTTCCGCCAACTAATTATATGATTAAATCTTTGCTTTTATTGTGTTATGCACAGACAATTCATGTATCAGAATTAAAATAATTTGTAAATTAGGTACAACTTTTAATTTTTTTTATAACGATAATTCGTTATAGCGATAATTTTTTATGACAATATAAACTATCACTATAGCGGACTTTTACTGTAAATATATGTTTGATATAAATATATTGTGAACACATTTGAAGTTAAGTTTTAAAAAAAGTTGTGGTCAGTCATTTACGCAAAAGAGAATATATTAAGGAGGCTGATTATACAGAATGGCTAAAGTGGTGAAACATATTAAGCAGATAAATTTTATACAGAATAAAAGTAAGTACAAAAATACCCAACATTATCAGGACAAGTCAAGAGAGAAATAATACGTACATAGTATAATGGTAAAAGAGTTGTGAATATGAGAGTGGAACAAGGATGATAAATAAAGCAAAGGTAACTGGAGTAGCAGTAACTCGTGATGTTACAATAACTGAACATTAGTCATAGATGCAGTACCTCATGTTTACGGGAGACATCCTGGAGAGCCTTGAGCTGATAGAGGCGGTCACCCGCCCGCACGTGTCCACGGTTCACTTCGTCCACCGCCTGCCAGAAGATGAACATGGTTGCCTGCTCGTCTGTGCCCAACGCCAGCTCACATGCTGGAGAGAATAGCCACTTGCGCACACACAGACATGTTGCTGTTGCCGTGCTATAGTTTTGGATGTACAGGTTATGTGGGAACTCGGATGGTTGCAGTTTGCGTTCTGTCAACAAACAACATTCTTCACTGTTCAAATGTTTCCTTGTTAGCATATGTGGCCAATTAAATGCATTTTTCTGAATTTTTTGATTCTGTTATTCTTGCTAGAATTAATTTTCAAATTTATCATCTATAGTACAAAATTAACACTCAGAGCTAACGAGGCTTTGAAAAGTGGTATGAACTACTAGTCAATTAAGGAATAAAAAAAGAAGGAAGAACAGAAAAGAAAAGGGGGTGAAGATACAAAGAGTAGGAGGGGCAGGGGATTTTCCTGTTGAAAGGTCTGATGGCACTGTGAACTGTCTCCATAAAAATTACCATATTACATTTACAGAATAATTTTTAATTCCAAATATATGCACAGTATACCATATTACAAATGAATATTAATGTTTATAACGCTTTAATATTAAAATGCTGACCGGCTGATATGTGGCCTACGCTGTTTTTTATAACAAACTACGTTCATTTTGATTTTGTGATACACTGGCAGACTTGGCAGTAGCTACTCTGGCCTGTCTTTCTTTTCTTCTGTGACTTTAATTATATTTTCTCTTTCTTCACATCAAGTTACATAGCTGGTACAGACAATGTAAAATAAAACTTCATTATGATCACTAATTCAAAATATTTCAGCCCTTGAAAAATAGGGTAACCGTAATTTACTCAAATTACAAACACACACTTAAACAAGACTTAAGTAATAATGAACTGTGATTTATAAAAAAAAAATGTTGATTACATCAATGAAATATTTCAGTTACTGGTAAATTGATACATAACAATTAAACTTTTTTTGGCAGGTACGTATTTTGCCAACTGAAAAAAAATTTTATGTGTGTAAAAGAATTTTGTGTCTCAAATATTCTGCACACAATTACTATGTTATGAGTTACCACTGCACCAGTAATGAAAAAACTTTTCGGGTGTTATATAAAAAGGTTTACTAACTGAGATTTTATTTGTTTATATAATACTATGTACTGTACATAGCAATGGTCTGCCTAAAACTTCTAATCAAAAAGTTGTCAGTTACAACAGCTAAGATTACTGGACATAAGATGAAAGCATATGAGACAGATTTTCAATTAATATACTAAACATTAAAAATTGATAAGATTACAGTAAACAATGTTATTTAATGTAACAAACCGAAGTTTTATCAATTTAAAAGTGATAAAATAATTTTTAGGATGAAGAAAACTTAATTGTTGTTGTCTGTATATACATACTCCCATAAATGTCATTCAGAAATACTGTTTTACATTGAAACTCTTTGAATTTACAGACCAGATATTATCAATGAATTTCTTACAGTTTTACGTGCTCAATTCAAATTGGTAACGCAAATAGCAATAGCACTACTACAACTACAAGAATGTAAATGTGAAAACTTTTTGTCCTTGTGAAAAACAACAAAAGCAAATTTTTCTGGACGGGGTGCATGATGGCGAGCAGGCTTTTTCCTATGGGACTTTTTTATGGAAAGTGCAAAGTGAAGTCCAGCGCATGTTTCTCTATTTTTGTTTTACGATTCCGGTTGGTATTTTTTACATGACAGCAGTTTGAAAAAGCAGTTTCTGGCCAATTTGAGGTGCCCAGAAACCATGTTTCTAAGCATGGTATCTAAAAAGCCAAATTACAGAAGCATAGTATTAAAAGTGTTTTCCCTTTTTATGTAGATAAATATATTGAACACATGTTTAGTAGTATTGCTTGGAAATACTTTCTCCTAACACGCTGCAAAAATGTTTGCGCGCAGCAGTATAGGATTCTTAAGCAGTAACTCAGAGTATCTTGCTGTCACCATACACAATGATTTTTTCACATTTTACATGTATTTCGTGGGGAAGGACATTTCATAGTGTGCTTTTTGCCAAACTTGAAACTTTTTCTTGTAAACACTTACGTAAAAAAATTAATCAAAAAGTCTAAACTAAAGCAAATACAAAAAAAAATCTGCCACACAGTTTATTTGCAGGGTTTTTACTGCAGCTTCTATTTTTTCAAGACAAAAAATTACATGGCTTTGACGAAAATTCAGTGAAGTATATAATCAGCTTCAACTTTATTTTTTTGTTTTGAAAGAACAATATAATCATATTAAACCTAACTTAAATAACACTGGAAGACCAATTTCTGATATCTGCTCTCCTTTAGGTTTAGTAAATAAGTACCACAAAAGTAGTGGGAATGAGGGATCGTACCTTAAAGTTGACATCACGGCCAAACGTTCATACTTTGTTTCATAAAATTCCTTCCACTTTAAATGTAATTGTAGCAATAGTTAATACAGTCAGAATTCATTAACAAATACCCCGTTTATATGAAATACTCTATAATACAAAGTTAATGTTCTGCTCCTTCAATTCGTACACACTTACGTAGGTTAAATGGTTTGTGTATTACAAAATAACATTACCTAATATGAAATACAAAGTAGTTTTCGGACCCAACAAGAGAAAGTACTGATGAAAAACGTATGATGTTATGTCTGTAACTACTAGTATTTTGCAGCTGTTGGACCAAGGCATCATCCAGAATTTTAAACATAAATACAGAAATTGCATTGTCTCATTTCTCATTCAGCAGATAAGAGTAGAAGAATACATAGTGCAGGCTTGCCGTTTTAACGGATTTTATCAGTTTTAACGGATATTTAAAGGTTAAAACGGACAGACGGATAATGTTAGATATTCACGGATATTTCTAACATCTGTGTTTGTCAACATATGACACAAAAATTAGCGACGCACATGAATGGATTAACGAGATTCACTCATCTTTTTTGTGCTTATTTTAAACCTACAAATCTTTCCCTTTATTTTTTGCAGAAAAGGTCATGCTATATACAAACAAATATATGTAAATTTGTGTTTTATTTTATGCCAAAATAAATAAAAAAGGAAAAATTTTAAAACCCCTTATAATGGTTGCACCCCATATTTTGTACCAAAAATTTTGATAAAAACATGCGGCGATTATGTTAATAAATACGTGTATTTACATTTTATGTGCGGCACAATGATACAAGCAAACTACGTCTCATTCGAGGCCATAATTAAACCTATGCAGATATATTAATTTTTCAACAATAAGTAGTCAGTTGAACATGTTCGCACTCATTCTACAAATTTTTCCAAATAGGAAAACGAGTGGTAAGTTTCACTGCTACTTTACCAAAACAGATTAGAAAATAGTTCAGTCTGTAAAAAACATTAACAGTAAATGGTTTCTTGTATAACATCTCAATTTTTCACAATACTATAATAATTTACTATACATATTAATTTCACTATCAAAATTCTACAGCAAGAATCTTCTAAAAAAACTTCGGAAAAGTACGTAAACGTAAGTTTGAATTATTACAGGATTTTACAGGATTTTTTAATGCTAATTACAGGATTTTGGAAATGAACTCGGTGGCATCCCTGACATAGTGCAAGTGGAATGCATTACATGCTATGAGAAATATTTCTATAGCTTGGGAAGCATTATCCTGATTATGATAGTCTGTACATTTTAAGAGATTTGTAAAATGTTTTGTTGTTATGCTATATAGTAATATTTTTTTGCGTTGTGCAGTATAGATTGAATTCAAAATAAACAAAAAAATATACATTACACTCTCTTGGAAGTATTTTAAAAATGTTTTTAAACTACACATTCTCAAAGTCATTTATTAACCAAACAACTATATGTACTATGTACGTACTTAGTATTCTTATTACTCTACATTTTGCATTTTTTGTCAAAAGTTTCATTAGTACAAAATTTGTTTATTACAAAGTGGCATTATTTTGGTCCTTTCATGTTAGTATTAAAGAGGCCTGACTGTATTAATGACAAAAACAGTCAGATGTACCAGTTTCTACATGACATTTAGTTTTCCACCATCAATTTCATAACCATCAACATTACGCAAGCCACATTCTTGTCTTCAGACAGACGCTAATCCTATGGAAAAAATTGCGTGTTTTATCAGGAGTAGTTATAATGATTAATAGGTATGTGATAGTAATCATTTACTATTAATCTAATGAATTAATATCAGTGTATTAGGTGAAATGTTCATAATATTAAAGTATTATAAAAATTTGATTAGATAGAACAGGTAAACATTTTCAAGAGTAATCTTATACCAATTACTACAATACAGTATATCAATTCAAAATTTTAAAATATAATATTCAAGTGCTCAAAATTATGAAGTAGTACATCTCCTGAACTTTATAATGCATCTGCGGTCTAGCAACAGCACGTGCCTGAAGTCCTGTACTGCCATCTTAGGTTGGGATGCTCTACACATGGATAAACTTTCTCTGATAATAACTCTGTAATAGTTGTTGGAAACAAAATTAATGAAGTAGTTATATTTATAAAAGTGATTTTTTTTAATTGGCCAGAAATGGTTAGTACCGAATTTAAAAATTAATATTTTAGTGATTATTACTGTAGAAGTCCTAGAACAAAACAAGAAGTAGTAATATGTAAGTGAAGAAGGCTTTGGCCACCAGGCTAAACCAACTGAATAAAATGACAGAAGGTTGAGGCACTCACAGGCTGGTACGCCTCGATAGTTACACACACATATAAAAGGGCGAACTCATTGTTGCGCGGCTACGCAGTTGCACGACGCTTCGCTGGCTAGGCCAGCTTCATTAGGCCCAATTTTAAATGTTATATAGAGGAGAGTGCGTCTCATCAACAATTTTTGTTTTTCCTCACTGACCCAGGAGATTTTGGGCAGTTGAGAGTTAGGGTTTTTTACTCACTGACCCAAGAGGTTTTGGGCAATTCATTGAGTTTTTTATCTTGCTGACCCAAAACGTTTCGGGCAGTCACGTGTTACATAGGATTGTTGGTGTTTGGCTAAGTATGCCATATATAATTGAGTGTTAGTCAGTATTGTATTTGTTGTACCCTTGTCATATGGTGCCATGAAAATTGTAGAGAGATTGGATTGCAATTTAGTTTGTTTAATGTGACAAACGTTTAATTTCATTTGTAAACATAAAGTTATACCATTAACATTAAAAAAAAATTAGTAGTTAAGACAGAGAAAATGTTTGAAACATTTTCAAACATCTAGGGTTTAAACAATTTTTTAAATTCCACCAAAAAATTTTTAAAAATTGAACAAAGTATGGGAAGAAATTATTTCAAATTTGTAGAGGGAGAAAGTTTTGAGAGCAATGATGGTTTGTTTTGGTGACTGTAATTAGGTGTATTTTACAAGTGCACACTTGTTTTATTGTCATCTTGACATTTGAGATGAACTACTTAGGAATCTTCCTTTTCATTCTAAGTAGTAGTAGGAGGGCGAGGGAGGCAATGTAACACTACAAGCCTACAGTGTATTTCCCCATTTAATGGAATTTTAATTTTTTTAAATAAATTTTATATGTATTTAAATTTTTATGGTGACAGTGTGCTGGGGAAAAGGAATCTTGTATTTTTATGACACACAGACACACACACACACACAGACACACACACACACACACACACACACACGGTAAATTTTTTGTAACAATTCTGCCTATAACTCACCGAAGTGGTACTCAACGATCTCGAACAGATAAAAGTACTTGGCGGTATTCTTGTTCATGCGGATCTTGTCGACGACTGCATGATACACTTCTTCTGTGTTCGAGCTCTTTTTCACAGTCACCACCACCACCTCACGATCAGGCAGGAGTATCTTCAGGTCCACCGGAGATACACTCCCCTGTAACAATATCATTACATACACAACACCATTGCAATGCTGCACGTAAATTAACACCATCATCACACAATTTCTTACAGTGGGGTAGCAAAGGGGGGGGGGGGTAGGGAAATAAACAGAGATTGTAACCCCCACCCCCTTGTCAGTGAAGCATCAACATAAATTTTAACAACCCAACTTTATTTAAAAAATTTTTTTGTAGTAATGTACGACAAATCAAATTTATTTTACAATTTTCACTTTGAATCTAGAGTTTGTAAATGATAGCAAGAGAAATATCTTCATTTGTACAAACCAAATTAACTTTGGTAAACATCCCCTGCCCTCAGTAGTTAATCAAACTTGTGTATCCCCTATCCCCTCAAGAAATTTCTGGCTACACCACTGATTTCTTATACCATTTACCATTCCCATACCTACTGATATTTTAAGTACAGATCCAAAGATTTTTTGAGTTAACTACATTTGGCAGATTTATGAAATCACATTAAATATTAGCACAGTAATACATAGTTTAAATTTCAATCCTATCAGTCATGGTCTATGACCACAAGTCACAAGCGGTGAACATTTGCACTTACAAATTCGTAAAGGAATCAAAGCCTAATGTAATGTTGCCAGTGATATTATTGTCAGTTATTCAATGTGTGAATGTAGTTCACTTATGGCTAGAAATATCTGTTACCAATAACAAGTGCATACTTTTGGTTGTAAGAAAAACATTGACAGCCATTAGAAGTACAGATCTTTAAAAAATATTTCCCTATGTTATCTGTTACCAATAACAAGTGCATACTTTTGGTTGTAAGAAAAACATTGACAGCCATTAGAAGTACAGATCTTTAAAAAATATTTCCCTAAGTTAGCTAGTGCTGTGATATAACACTGGACTCTGATCTGATTCCCAGTCAAGCCACCTTTATTGAGGTTGTTTTCCATGGTTAGCGATATCACCCTCAGCCGATGCTAGTATGGTTCCTCACTTCAGGCCATGTCCTACCCTCTACTTCCTGAGTCAATGATCTAGTTATCAAAAGAAATTAAGAGGAGTCCTTGACTGGCGCATGGATGGCATTGCAGCATGTCACACATATTATTTTATTTTACGCGAAACCACGTATCTTATTCATATTATGTTTATATACGAAAAGAACACACATTTGAAACTTACCTGCTCATCATCGGCATCAGTTAGGAACTCCTGCATGGCATCGCTCTCTGCGATAACGCGCACCGCACACACCTTCTCAAGGTACTGCTCCAGTCCTCTGCGCCGAGCATCCAGCTGCTGCTCGCTCAGACTGTGCAGTCAGCCACAGCCACACACTTGGGTCAGTCAAACCGTACACACACAGTCCAAAACAGCCTCAACAACATGCTCCTAAAATTTCAAACCAACCCAAATGTTTACACTTGTCCCCACTCCACACTACTACAAACCCATCTCAAGTATTTTAGGAAGACACAGCAGTGGTGGTGTAATCATAATTTTATCCACTATAGAAATCAGCTCCCACCTTTCACTTCTAATGAGAGACGAAATAAGAATTAACCTTTTCTAATAATTATTGCACACCACAAAAAATATTCAGGTTACTTTTACTTACTTTTTCAACACATCCACATAGCAAACATATTTTGCATGCCATCAGTAATAACTACTAAAAAATTCTCAACATGTTATATTATTCAACAAAATTTTTTAGCTCCCACAAACTAACAACCGGAAGCTTTCTGTAACTGTCCTTACAAACTACTATAACATTTTACTTTTTCGTGGAAGTCCTTATTGGTGTAGCATATTTTCTGCATCGTTGCGCTGAACAGTCCTGTTGGCATAGTTTTTTGTGGTATACTGTGAATCGTTATTTGCTTGCAAGGATATTAAGAATTTCATATTCTACTATTCCACCTTCCATCGCTCATTCAGTAAGTTAAAACTTTGCATCACAAGAATAAAATACAAAATTTAATTTCTGAAATGACATTTGCCATCACTCAAAAAGTGCACTCGTTTGTGGAACACACTATATCAGTGGCATGCTACCTGCTTTGCACACACTCTGAAACCAAATGGATTTTAAGCATAATTAATTAATAAAAATCAGTAACGTAGTAAACGAATAACATCACGTTATATATATATATTTTTTTTTCCAGCTCATAATAAGTCAATTACAACTACCCGTATACAGATGCTAAGCACCAGAAATATACAATCCTCCTTGAATGCTGCAATCAAGAAGAAGAAAAAAAAACATCCATCAAACATTTAAAGAGATCTAATTTCTGTGTGTTTTAAAATGTTTGTGGAACAACAGCCACAGTACTAGCTGGCAGTATCAAAATTAACCCCATGCACTATGCTCTTTAGTAACTGTCAATTGTATAAATACACCACTGATCTGCTGTTTACTGTAATTTTTTCAGAGGTTTGAATAACTAATAGTGACCTAGTGCTGAATTCTACGCCAAAACTTACTTTATGATCATGCATTTTTCAAATACAAAACATTACTAAAAATGCAGTTTATGTTGGTAAACCTGCGGAGAACTGATTCTCACCATTCCCGACTAAAAAACACTGCATCTTGATTTGTTGAGAATCCAAAAATTCACACAATTTTACAACTTCTTATACAATCTTAAAACCCCTACCATTTCTGTAAATTTTATGAGTAAATCTCCTTAAAGTTGAAAAATATCCACTACACTGGCATGCATATTTTCACATCGGTCTTTTTTAAGGACTTCAGTAGTGACCCTGCAATTTAATTTGTGTGTGTGTCTTTGTCTGTTTTAGAGCCCCAAAATAATAAGTGTGCTGCAGTTTTAAAATTATAGAAACAGTTTGAAGTAAAAAAAACATATAGAAAATATGTTTACTGGTTTTGGATAGAAAAGAACAGGTGTGATGCTAAATATTACTTATACGCCAGGTACAGATTCCTCTAAACAATTAGGCATGCCTCTGCAAATACAATTTTTAAGTCTACAACAAGCAAAAATTATTTATGAAATGAGGTTTATATGTTGTCAAAGTAGCCAATACATTCAATGTACAATGTGTTTACCCTGTAATGATACAACTAAGTATAGCAAGAACTTAAAGTTTCAGTTTAACTCTCATTATTCATCTATAAAAAAGCTTTCTGATATTTTAAAGTATCCAGTAAGGAATCTTTGTACAGTAAGTGCTGATATAAAGTACCCTTTGTTTCACTATAAAGTGACAGCATACACTGTATAGTCTGTCTCTCAAAAGAATTCCATTTTTTGGCAGTTTTGAAGGCTATCATGTGTACCAATTACTGCACGAAATTACTTTAATTTTGATAAAATGCACAGTCTTAGAGCCGCTAAGTGTGTTTGTGCAAAAGTCCTGGTGGCAGAGGAAAACACTGCTTACTTCATGGAAACAGCTGTAAAAATAAATGCCAACGCAACAGTCAGAAAGTGGAATTCTTTGAAATTGTTAAATTATTTGGATAAATTTTATATTTTTTTTATTAAAAAATTTAGCAAAATTTGAAGGATTTTAAAGTAATCTTTCAAAATGCTTTCTCAGAAAATCTGAAAATTGATAAAGTTGAAACATAATAAATGACTACTATGAGTACTATGTAGTATGTTTTTCATTACAATTATTACCACAGAACAAAAAATGTGAAATTTCAGGTCTTTGTGGGGTATCCGAGAACTTAAAACCACCTGGATTTTGCATTGTTCTAATAGAGAAATCTGACTTTTACTAAGTTGTGTTACACTGGAACATGAAGGGCCCAATGTATCTCAACGCTGTTTTTTCAAGATAAAAATTGTACTTATTACATGCTGATTTCCTATCCTTATAAGGCTGTTCAGGCGTGAAAAATTAATAATTTTATGTTTGTACAACATAGAACGGTATTCATGAGTAACTTCTGCGAGGGAGATGTGTGCTGCAAACTACATGTCAACAAGAAACTAGGCTCTTAAGACTATGTGCGTATTGTTTACGTGTCGCAAGCCCTCTCAAAGTTGCGGGAGGCAAGTACCTCCCCTAAACAACCTGGACCTGCAGCCCGTAACTTGCCAGCAAAGACAGACAAGATGGCTGGCAGTCTGTGAATAACCACTAACGACATATCCTAATTCATTGGAACATTGATGTTCTACAAAACATGCACTTATTTAGATCTGAACCAATATGAAGTATAAATAAATTAGTATAGACTGAATGAATAATTCATATGTACATAAAAACGCAATGAGCACAATTTTTATAAAATTTGTATGTACATGTATATTGTTTCACATTTGAACATAGTTTCTATAAGTATAGAAATGGTAGTGATGTTATAATGTGCGACACATATACTGAAGTTTTAATGTTCAAATACCAACGTTTCAACAAATTTTTTTAGCTTTGTTATTTGGATATACTACGTATAATTTTAAATTTTGGTTAATTTTGTGTTTCCATCATTTTATTAGTTTTAATGAAGTATTAGTAATTTAATTTTTCAGTTGAAGTGTTGAATAAATATATTTAAAACTACACTCTATTTTTTTTTCTTAGTCAAATGTTAACACACAGTATGTATATGTTCATCAACACAGTGTAAACTGCTGTTTGAACAAAATTTTTTTTGACATAGATTTATTAGTTTTTTTAATCATTAATTGGTGCTCAGCATTGCATTATGTTGATGCTTTTAATGTTCACAGATTTGATCCAATAATGGATGCTGTGCTAATTGCTATGAACAAATTATTGAGCGGATATGGATATAAATATTTTTAATCTCACTAATATTTTTCGAAACATCAACAACCCCTCAAAAACTGTTATTAGTTAAGCCTTACATTACATTAAAATACTGGGCTATATCATGTACACGAATAATTAAGAAAAATACACACATATCTTGTATAGTCTGTCTCGTAACTTTTCCGTATTTTAACATTTCTCTTCTGAGAAATGTGTCTGGCAGTTCCATTGTTTGGGCTTTAAAACTACCTGGCTTCCTGGGAAAACTCTGTCTCTGCAATCCTATTTACACACACAGTTCTCAGAAGTGAACTGTCAAAATGCAGAATACTTATATGAGACAGACTATAAAGCTAATGTTTTAAGCTGTAGTAAATTGCAATTTCTGGAGAAAAAAAAAAGAGAGAGACGATTAGAACCAGATTTGAACTCCAAAATATTTCTTGCCAGTCAACGACTTTACCACTATCACCAAGAGTAATAAGTTTGAAATTAGTTTAATTAGACTGTAATAACAATATTAATAATTTTTCTCATTTTTGTCTATTGTAATTAAATGAACGGTTTACATTGATGTTCAGAAAGTAATATTGTGTAGCAGCGATTGTGGTGGTAAGCACTCTGCTCATGGGGAAAGAGCTACACAGGAATTCACCATTTTATTGAGTGCTTGCTTCTAGTTGTAGCCTGGCAGATTCTGCACAGTGTCCTCAAAAAATCATTGGACCCACAAATGCTGCGTAGTTGTGCGGCATGCAAAACTTGTCATAAATATGCTAGTATTAAGAGGGTGTTTGGTTGGTCATTTATGACAGCACGAACTCTTAGTCACAAAACATTTGGTATTTTGAGTTTAAAACAGAGGTCGTTTGACAACACAAGTCAGGTAGTAATTTACCAACTGCTCGCAAGCAGTTGGAAAGGCTGAATTTTGTCGGTAATCCTATGAATAAAGTCTATTGGAAATACTTGTACAGGCTCGGAGTTATTTTCCTACAACTAAAACTAAACTGAAAAACTAAAAAAACTGTAAAATAACACATCTGTCATAAATAAATACAGTAGGCTAAGCTTTTGACAGTTTTATGAACTCCATAAAAAAATATAAGATCTGGGATGTTTTTGTGTAATTTTTAGAACAATTAAGCACCAAAAATATTTGTGTTTGTAGCAATTCACTCCATTCTGTCAGTATATTGGTACAAATTAATAGAAAATGTAGTGAACTAAAAATTCTGACTGTAAACAATTTATAACAAAAGCATAAAGCATGTACGACTATAATACATATTGTAAAACAACTTAAAAAAAAAAATGTAAAGAACATGGGGAGAACCACAAATCTTCAAAATTCTACGTTTGTTCATTACGCTAGGCCACTCGACTACTGCTGCACAGCTGGCAGTTATGTAAAAAAAGAATATGTTAATTAAATGTTAATGATTAAACACAAAACGTATTTAAATGTTATTATCCATTTCAGCCAAGGAAATTATTTCTAATTATCAATATTAACATTATATGTCATTTACCACACGCATACGATTAAGTAAGCACATAAAACTGACATTTACAACTGAAGATTGTACAGCCTGCCATCGTGGCACGTTGCTTGAAAAAACTGTTAGGACAGAAGGTACCAGAACGCGCTGACCTTCATAATGACTAAAACTCTGAATACAGATTTTGTTGAAACAACTTTTTCAGTAAGCCACGGCACAGTTGCTTCATACCAACTACTGCTTCATAACCACAAGCCCCAGTTACGAGAATGTTTATGAATACCACCCATAGTGTTAGTTTCTGAAACATTGCCTGTGACTACATTATCCTTCTGCAGAAGATTTGTAGTTTGAATATTAGTTCCATAACAGCATGTCAAAATCAAAAATTGTGTGTTACAGTAGTTACACGCAATGATAACCAATGGATTTAATGAAATCAAACAATTTACACTAAAAATTATAAGTCATGTCTATTTGCTAAAAGTTACAAAAACATAAAACAACATAGCCTAAGCCTATTTGTATATTTGTAAACAAATTGCTGGAACAAAAAAGGTTTAGTACATGATTGGAAGAAATTTTTTAATTTCACATAAATATGTATGGTATTGTGCTTTTCTTACTTTAGCAAATGGCCAGTGACATTATTTCACTGTAAAAATATTTCAGTAGATATGTTGGTGTTGGGTGTACACTGCTTTAATCTGTATATTTTGACTTTGACATGCTACATATTTTCCATTCTTCACACTTGAATGGCCTTCAAGTGAAAACTACATACACACAATTTCACAATTTCTGGCATAATTTTAATATAAAACTTTTAAGAAATTGAGATTTTTTGTAACTAAAAGTTAGAGATGGTAACTAAACAAGAATTTGTGATGTGTATGTACTAAATTCTGATGAAATGGCATGTCTGGGAATAGTGTAAAATTTTAAGGGATGACTCACGTGAACGGCCATTTTCCGGGCAGCTTGGGGAAGTTAAAGCCAATAAACTCCTTCTTCAAGTTGACGTGCAGATTGGAGAACTCCCGATACCTCCGTGAGCAGAGATGCCTGCCTGCCATGTAAATGTTGAATACCTGTAAAGACAGCACAAATAACTATGTGGAGATAGAGGTGGCCAAAACAAGGCAGTGAAACATATTCCAGCTCCCATTGGCTCGAACACACTTCAAACCTCTACTACACGTTACTATTTGCGGAGGTGGGGACCACGTGGTCACAGATATTACTGGGCTGCCCAAATCATTCTCATTGGAAATAAAAACTTATGTAAAAATAATCCAAAATGCCCACATCAACCAAGAAAATGCATGATTCATACCACAGTTAAACTTAACTGTATTTCGCATAAGCAACATTTGATATGCAAATAAGAAACTGCAATGTAATTTGCGTAAGACTGTCTAGTCTAGTTTGCATTACAAGAAGAGTAATCTGATTTACAATATTATTTTTAACAATTATGATCTTTCAAAAATTAAAATTATTTCTAAAAAATATTTTGCAGGTTATACATTATTACAGAAAAATAATAGCTTCACTTAGAGCAAGGCATTAGATTTCAATATTAATAGGAAGGAATGAAAAAAATAGCCATTAACAATGGCATGTAATACTAGTCATTTTTCTTTCCAAGTGTAACACTGTGTCAGCTCCACTGTACGGTTTTATAGTGTTTTCCATGACTACTGTAACCAGCAGATGCCTGTGCAAGTCCAAGCGCTGGGAAGCGGGGTAATTGCCACAAGGGAGGAAGAGAAGCTCGCGTGTATCTGGCCTTGCTATTGGATGTTTCACAGACATCAGATATGGCAAGCTTAGTTGTGAGCAAAGCACTGGAGTGTAAAGAACAGTTGAAATAGTATGGGAAGGTATCCACAACAATGAATGTGTAATTACTGTCCAAGCACCAGCTCTGAATCCCTGTCAGATATGCATTTCTCACCCGTAAAGATATAAATAGCACGAGGCCGACTGCACATACTAGCAGTAGTAACGTCTTAAGTTAGGATGTATTTGCTGCTGTGTATTAATTACTGTAGTGAACATGACGTTTAGGATAAAAAATGCAAACACGCCAGGAACTCACAGCTGGTGCGCAGACGGTATGCAGTCTGCTATTCTGTGTTGTAATGAGGATGCTATAAACTGTTGTCTTCTAGATCCACTTCAGAGAGCAACTGCAGAATAAGTATCCTAAAATAAAGCTTGTATTCTAAGAATATGTTTCCATATCGTGACTATTCACTTACAGAAATTCACACACCAAAGACAAGCAATAAAAACATTCTAATTTGGTGCTTCTGCAACATATTGGTAGCTCCCACAATATTGGTAATTCTTGTTCAGCTAAACACTTATTAAAGCAGTGCATGTTATATATTTAGAGTAAAATAATGTTGTTTGTGTCCATTAAAAGCATATACATGCATTGCCTGCCACAAAACACTTTTACCATTGCAGTAATTATATCTCAAACAGCACATTAATGTTAAAGAGTCTGTGTTACTTAATTTGGCTCATTTGCCACCAAGGATAATACTGTTCCAGTATAACATGACTATTAGAAGCTCTTTATAAATACCATTTACTGGCCACTAAGCTATACAGAAACGTCTGTACTGCTGTATTTGAAAAACAATTATTTTACCATAAATTATTATTTCTATCATTAAAACATTTGCCTTGGCAAGCTTTTTTTTTGCCTTGAAACGTGAGGGCACTAAAGAAGAATCTGGCTCACTCACCACTTGCCTAATCGCATCTATGCGCAATGCGCTCAAATTGCATGTAGTCTTTCCGTCCGTAACACACCTGACCATGACTTCAAGCTGTCATCATGTATTTTTATGGCACACTAATGCAGATTAACAGTATCATGCAGGTTTTAACAATGCTATGAAATTTCTGTACATAAAATGAATCAACTAAAACATATTATAGGCTACATTTGATTTATGCATATTATTCATACACATATAAATTATAGAGCAGAATTCTGAATTTTAGGACAACAGTGCTTGTTTTCAACACAAGTTAAAAGTTTGTGTGAATCTGTTCAAGCATAAGTCTACAAGTTTGCAACTTCTAACCAAACAGCAAATTTCAACTTAAGCTTTTCTTGAAAGGAAACGTTTTAATCATGTAATATTGTAAACTAAAGAATGTTACATGGTTTTACGTGTATACGTTTGAAAACCATTATTCCTATATAATTTGAAGTCTTCTATTAAGTATATCAGATAACTGTAACAAATGTTAAACTAATGTGTATTTATTCTAGTCTATAAATATTTTTTGTTTGATATTTCTACTCGTCTTTTTATCATTGAAATATTGCTGTTGTCTTACTTGCTACCATTTATTCATTTTAAGTGAATCTGACACTTGAGTATTTCTGAACTCTTAAGAGCACTGCACATATAGGCTTAATAAAAAGTCACTGTAGTGATTTGAATATATGGCCACAAGATGACAACATAGATGTATCTAACCTGAGTTTTGCAACCCTGATTCCCGAGAAAAATAAATGAGCTAGGCTAATCAAACATTGGCATTTATCCTGGCCAAATATTGGTTTAATAACATTTTGTTTGAATGTAAACTGTAAATTGTTAATGTTCGCTATCACTATAAACTATACACACATTTTGACGAAGTTATTCTGCTAAAGTACTGCTTTCATTGTTTGTAAATTGTGTAAATTATTTGTAAGGTAACAGCATAGGGAAGGGTCTATGGATGTGCTACCAAATCACTTTGCACATTAAATTAAGAAATCACATATATTTTTTAATGTTAATTCGTGAAAGGTTTTTTATTTTACAAAACATTTTACTTTTGTCGTAACTTACCAAACTTTCAGAGGCAAAACAGTTTATTATACAATGATCTGTTGTTGCATCTAAACACCGAAAGTATCCTTCCACAAATGTTCCCTCTCTTATCTTACGTAATTTAAAACCAGACTTCATAAAATATTTTACAGCAAATATGCTTCCAGTTACATAATATAAACAAATCCAGTTATATAATGTAAAGAAAAACCTCTAAATGCACATACAGCATGTAAACAAACTCTCAGGCACACATTATCCCAAGTGTGTTGCTGTCATTGATAGAAAAAATGCCTTGTGTGCAGTTTAGTTCCCTAGTGTTTATTTGCTGCTATTCAAGCCCGAATACAGATTGTTTCAACCAGACAGTTCTATTGTCATGCTACTACGAACCTACCCTTTATGAGCTGCAGCCCTGGGAGTAGGGGATGAGATGCATGCACACATGTGTGCCGGTTACAGCAGGTGTTAGGTGTAACACTCACTAGGTTACACCATCTCATACCCCACCCAAACATACTCATCACCCTCTCATACCCCACCCAAATATACACACCCACACACACGCCTCCGCTCCATCTCCCCTCACTCACTCTCTATCTCTCCCTACTCACTCTCAATCACACTCGATCTCTCCCACTCACTCTCAATCACACTCTCCATCTCCCCCATTCATTCTCAATCACACTCTCCATCTCCCCACTCACTCTCAATCACACTCTCCATCTCCTCACTCACTCTCAATCACACTATCCATCTCCCCACTCACTCTCAATCACACTATCCATCTCTCCCACTCACTCTCAATCAAACTCTTTCCATCTCCCCCATTCACTCTCAATCAAACTCTTTCCATCTCTCCCCACTCACTCACAATCACTCTCTTCATCTCCCCCATTTACTCTCAATCACTCTCTCCATCTCCTCACTCACTCTCAATCACACTATCCATCTCCTCACTCACTCTCAATCACACTCTCCATCTCCCCACTCACTCTCAATCACACT
>PNEQ01004638.1:0-12843 GCA_003012365.1 Medauroidea extradentata
AACTGGCTTGGCTAGCTGTGTCCAACAGTGCCCGTAGAATGCATGGATGGCCAGCTGAGTCGAGAACTTCTACTTGTGCCGTTGACAGCAAAATGGTCTGGTCTGAACTGGACACAGCAGAAACAACTGCTGAGAGAGAAGGTACAGTTTCAGGAGTGGGTGAACAAGGTCTTTCATCCAAATGATCAATAGGCTTCTGTTCAAAGTGTAATAGGGTATGGTGCCTACTACCACAACTACGACAGGAAGATGATGAAGGGCAGTTCTTTGATAAGTGGGACCTAACCAAGCAGTTCAGACAAAGTCTTTGATCCTTTACTATAGCAAAACGATCTTGAGGAGTCAACTGATTAAACTCTGGACATTTATATAAAGGGTGTGAGTTATTGCAGACACAACAAGACTGCATTGTGTTGATAAGAAAGTTGGAGCTATTAAACTTCTGCTTAGTTGCTAGTTGAGGTTTCTGCTTGGAAGAAGCTGGTGCAACAATTTAAAGAGTTGAACCAATCATCTCGTGTGCACGACAATATGTGTTTCTAAAAATGTGCAAAATCCATCCAACGTTGGAAGGTCATAACCCAACGATAATTCCCATTCCAACTGCAATTTAGAATCCAGCTGCTTAGATAATACTGGCAATAAAATAAGATCCCAATATTTAACTGGAACTCCCAGGGCATAAAGTGCAGCCAAGTTCTCAAGGATAACGGAATGCAGCTGACGCAAGGATGAGGGAGACTCAACTGACGCAGCAGGTGCTTGCAGCAAAGCCTCAACATGGGCTGATACAATAAGCCGCTTGTTGTCGTAACGGTCTGTCAGCAGGTTCCAGGTGACATCAAAATTCAAGTCAGACAATGGAAGTGATTGTATCATTCCTAGAGGCTCACAATTAAGTGAACCCTTTAGATAGGCCAATCTTTCTACAGAGGACAGGCTGGCATTGTTAGTCACCAAGGTCACAAAAATATTAGAGAAGTTTGACCAGTGCTGTGGTGTGCCATCAAAATTAGGAAATGTAATTTTTGGTAGTGTAACGTTCAACTTACGTCCCTTAGATAAATCGATCTCTGTGCCCTCGGGTGCAATTGTTTTGCACTCCAAGCCTTCAACAGCAGCCATGACTGTATAATACTGCTCCTCGAAATTCGTCATGCGCACCAGGTGTTGTTCTGCGTCAAAGCCTTCCACGTCACCCGCACATTCTTTGACTGTGATGTAGTCAACATCGTACGATTGCTTCACACTCGGCAAGTCACGTGCGTTGGCGAGAAGCAATTTTGCCTTTGCTGGGTCTTTCGCTGCTGCTTTAGCAAGGTCACACGCCCGTTTAATACGACCTTCCACTAATTTTAACCGCAAATTTGCTTGCGTTGCGGCCATAGCGAAAGTACCTAATATGTTCCGGTACGTTAATGATTACCGCTACTCTCTCCAAGTCCGACCACGTGGCACTACTAAATGCACAAATATCAGCTTGCTAACGAAGCTCAACACGACACATAACCAAACCACCAACGAAGTAAACAGTCAGTAACGTGATATAAACAATTTTACGTATGAGAGTTCAACATACCAGATGACGAAAGCGCGAACAAAGTACACGAGGCGTGCAACACGCCAAGCAACACTAACTTGCGAAACGAACGAAAAATACTGGTATGATCCAACCCGAGTGGACCAAAATGTTTTGTAACAAAGAAATGGACTGTATAACAAACTTTTATAATAAGATGCAACGGTACGACATCGATTTCTGGTGAGCTGCCACGGAAGCTCAACTCACCGCCATGACGACAACTAACGACTGTCTCTTGTTCGTTGCATCCCAGGGTCGCCAACTCCTGAGATAGTGCCACAGTGCCGCCACACACACAGCAATAACAAACAGCGCAGACATAAACTTGAGGCGTCCATAATGTCAAAACAAGTATCACAAGCAAACTATTTACAAAATTTACACGTCCAAACAACTCATTTATAGTTTTCTGTATTGACTTTAAAAAAGCAGAAGATATCATATGACACTTTTAGCATTACATTCTCTCAAATATAGGAACAGAATATAGCATGTATATCAAATACCTTTTCGCTCAGGAGGTTGCGAAAGTGTCTGCAGGGTAGGAACACTGAAGCGCACATTCTTGAGAGTGAGATCATCTGGCTGGGACATTTCCTGCTCTCGTAAAGACAGCACCAGCATTCTGAACAACTCCCAGTCTCCGAAACTCATCTGCATTACCTGCGCTCACAAAACATAATGGTTACATATCAATCATAATGTAACTACCTCTCTATACATATAGTGGCACAACAGCAATATGTTGAGCCATCCTAACTTTTAGGTGTGCAACAAAACAATGCTAAACATGCTTCACCTCTATCAGTACTACCAAAAATTTAAATAAATTAGTTATGTAAATTACTTAACATGCTTGTGATGATTAAAGCACTGCTACTCTAAATTAACTCCTAGCAATACATGATATTTTTACATCTACCCTCTTGTCCAGTGCTTGCAAGATGACACTCTGCCCTCTTATTGTATGGTAATGGATGCTGGCGTAATACCACAATGTGGAATTATTTATTTATATATTGTTCAGTTTTCTATGGTATGCACATTCTCCCTCTGTTGGAACTTATAAAGATAAAAAGGCAGACAAAAGGCAGCTAATTATAGTAAAATAATTTTGGAAATGCATAAGTAATTGCACATTACAGTTGCAAAGAAGTTTACACAAAAACTCAAATACAGTAGATAACACATTTTTATGTGGTTGCAGTGTTTTCTGGCTAGGCGAGCTTCCTCGGGGAATGAATGGTGGCACACTGCAGTTTTGTAACAGGTGGTAGATAAATGTAATAGTATGCCTAATGGCTAAGGAGTAGACTAAGATGCTGTGGGATATTTTAAAAAGTGCCAAGTAATAAATATTTTATGTTCAGACCTGGAGGTTGTACTGATGAGCTAGTTCAGCACTTCAGTTCTGCACTATCATCAGAGGTTGGTAAGGCCTTCGTGAGTCTACTGTTGTAACAAGAGTCAAAAGTTAGTTTGTGAGACGCTGCATGTGCAGCAACTGGTTTCTGCTATGGATTTATGCAGGCACAGTATATGGCTGGTTTGGTATTGGCCTTGTGGCCATTCATCCTCCGTTTAAGTATGTATATGGCTATAGGTCGTTCGGGATAAAGTAAACTCCAAAACTTCAAACGTTGAAAAATATCACTAGCTGTTACTGCATGTAATTCAACATTAACGATGTACAATGTATTTGCCTTACTGCTAGTATGGTTGGCAGCAATTTACCGAATATACAGTAGTTCCATGTACTTTCCTATATAATACAAGAGTACTGGAATAAAACCAGTTAAAAATACGACATACTTATACTGTATTTAATATGATTAACCTTTTTTTATCAAACTATATTGGTTCCTACAGACTGCGCAATTTATTTTAAATGTGCAAACATCAAGTGGCGTATACAAAGAAGTTAAACATTTCCCGTCGTTAGCCAAATACTATGAGCCTACTAACAGTGTGTAATAAGGTTCTGAAAAACACAAATTTTTTTCTTGTTTTTGACATCATACTTAGCTGAAACATGTCATTTAGGAAATAAAATTACTTTAGTAACAACTGTACATTTCATCCCTTTTTGCAGTCAGTCTTAATGGTACTAGGTAACAATCTCTCATGTTATAAACTATTTTTTCTGTATTACAAGAAAAAATAGTACGAAAATAAAAATAAATTTATATTTGGCGTATTCTACAAACTCCTAATTAATATTTGTGCAATATAGATAGTGGTCATGAGAGCAATTGTTTCTACTTATACCATTTATACATATTTAGTTAAGTTTAAAGGGAGGTGGAGGGAGTTAATTACCTTAGTCCGCTTACATGGGTAAACGTTCCAAACTTTGAGTCTCCCCAAGGTGGAATGGGAATCACGTGGTGTTCTGCCTCTTTAGGGAACACACCCGTCTCGATCCTTTGCAGCTTTTGAGCACTGGTACAGTAATCGCGATGACCTCCCTGTCAGTCTTCAATAGCGGGGTAAGCAAAGTGGCTGCGACGCGCAAGTGAGAGGGCCAAAAGTGTTGATGATTGGTCTAGGTTGTGGTGTTTCCTTCGGCTCGGGCTTACTACTGGAAGGAGCAGGTTTAACATCTCGGATGGTGTCGAGGAACTGCTCCTTTGTAGGTGTGGGTAGCAGAGGCAACAGAGCTCTGGGTAAAATCATACACCTTAACACGTACCGGGCATACAGCGACTGTGCGGAAGAATTGGGGCCGGCAACTGGATTATTGCGGTTCATGCCTGTCGAGCCCGCGCGGCCTCGTCACGGAGTTGGGTGTAGATGTGCCTAGTGGGTAAGCTAGGGTGGCACGTTGAGGTTCGCCTCGACTAAGGAGAATTTTCCCCTGTGCCATTCCTCTGCCCTGCGTTTAGGTATAGGCAATTCCAACTGCATGTAGTTTACCTGTGGCTGTTTGGAGTTCCCCTTGCTATAGGGATGTCAGAGGGAGAAAATTATGTGAATTAAGGGATCTGTCTTCGGGTGAGCTGACAATTTCCCACTGGCGGGCTCCTAAAGGCCGGTTCAATGAAGCCCTAGTGCTGTGTTATGACTATCGCGGGGTCAAGGTGAGAACCTCCGTAATGGTCAGGTAGTGATGGTGGCAGCGCAGATGTAGCAGCAGTCAGCACGCCTCAAGAGAGTGCTCGTCTAGTGACCCTCTGTTCTTTGCTGTGGACGCTGGGAAGTTCTGTAGATCTAGTAGAGTCCTGTCCCGATGGGGAAGCGTGAAGGGCGTACTAAGTTTTAACGGGGGTGTCTGCAGCAGGTCACAGATACACGGAGGCAGTGAAATGGCATACTGGAATACTGTCCCTTCTGCGGGGACAGTAAAATTGTGCATGGACCTCACATGCTGCGAAAAGCATCTCAGGGTGTGAGTCCATCAGATATGTGCTTGAGACTTGTCTGGCTAATGCTTGGTAGCGGAAGGTACTGACGCGAGCTGTCTGGTGAACAAGCGAAGGCTCGAGTGGCGGAGGTCTGCCAACACGAGGCGCAGAAGGACTGTCAACTGGCTGACTACCCTACTCATTCTTATATACTCTACGGAGCGGGGCAGAGCAGTGGAATGAGGAGAGGGAGGCAGTGATAGTGGCCAACCCTTATTCCTCACAGTTACAAATAGCGGGTCCACCGGCAGAGGCACACTGCTCGCAGGTTGTTCAGCAGCAACCCTATTGATGTCACAGGTGGAAGAGCGGAAGGGTAAGTGCATGAGATGGCTCCCGGATATGGATATGCTGACAGCACATCAAAAGTTAGATGTGATTTTCACCAACTGCACCATAAAATAAGGCAATCCTAATAGAAAGGTGGTATGGTCTTCAATGGCAGAGTTGGCTAATACAAATTTTTAGAGGCCTAATAGTTCCTGTAGATGATATTACTTGTATAAATTCACTTCCAACTAAAAACCGTTTCAAAATAAAAAAAATTAATTTTTCCGATTTGTGATTGTGCAACTATTGATGGGCCTTGTTGGTAGGCAGAAGCAAGCATTTACTGCTGTTGAGAGTTACAGAAAGATAGAAAGACTGATAACGTAATGCCACAGAGAGGGGAGGGGGAGTAGGCTAACTTGGTGCAGTAGGCTACTGTCACATGCCATTTTTTTATTGGATTTATGCGTTTCCTTGTTTTTCTCATAGCGGCTTGCTAATTAATAACTGTAACACCAATGCTAACATATACACATATACGCACACAGACAGAAGACAGACACACACACATACCGTATTTGCCGGCATATAGGACGACCCCGCATATAAGACGAGTAATAGTTTTGAAGATACAAAATCTTGAAAAAAAAGTAAATTACTAATTTTGAAATTCCCAACAAAAATTATTTTTTTCCTTAGCCAGAAACATTAAAAATGTAGTTTAAATATGTTCAATGCACTTATTACCATCATATAAACATGATAGTAGACACATAAATTAATAACATTGGCTACTACTGCCGTCCAGGCGCCCAAGAGCCAAGAAAATGCACGGTGGCGGCCGGCGATGATATCTGTTGCCGGCAGGTGTGCAAGACTTGGCAACGCCGGACTAAGGCACGCCGCGCACTACATGGCAACGCAGGGCTACAACAGCTGCTTGCAAGGTCATTGCATTCCTGAGTGCTGATGTCTGCCAGCCTAGTACTAGACGGTAAACACATGAATGTGTGGTACGGTACCTAGATCCTCGTTTTTTACGCCCGAGAGTTGTGCGCTTGCGAGACACTGGATGTAAGCATGCGGACCTAGATCCTCGTTTTCTCAGCCCGAGAGTTGTAGGCTGGCGAGATAGTATCTCGGCAAGCGCTCCAGCTGCATCGATCGCCGCTTCGCTGCGAGGAAGTGTCTTTTATTATGAATGACGCTCATCAAAATTTTGTACCGTAAATTTTATTTTAAAAATGGGGCACACGTTTTCATTGGTGACGAAAAACCTAATTCCTTGAAACATCATACAACTCCACAGCTTAGTTTTCAAACAATTTTTAGGTTACCAAAAATTTTTGCACCTTCATATAAGACGAGTAGCAATTTTTGAATGCCGAAAATATGTAAAAATAGTTGTCTTATATGCCGGCAAATACGGTATATACCTAACATATTTGCTGGCGTATACGACAACTATTCTTACATATTTTTGGCCTTCAAAATTTGCTACTCATCTTATATGAAGGTGTGAAAATTTTTTGTAACCTAAAAATCGTTTCAAAGTTATGCTGTAATCTGTAGAGTTGCATGACGTTTCAAGGAATTGCGTTTTCCATCACAAATCAAAACAAGAGCCCCTTTTTTATAACAAAATTTACGGTACGAAATTTTTATGAGAGTCATATTTGTGAGATAAGCCACTTTTACACTGCAGCAATGCATGCATCGCCTGGCGATCAATATAACTGGACCACGTGCCTAGATCCCGTGTCTCGCCAGCACAAAACTCTTGGGGAGAGAAAATGAGGATGTAGGTACCGTACCACACATTCATGTGTCTAGTGTTGGCTGACTGGTGACAACAGTGCACAGGAATGCGATGACCTTGCAAGCAGTTGCTGCAGCCTGGTATTGCCATGTAGCGCATGGCGTGCCTCAGTCCGGCGTTGCGAAGTAGCGCACAGCTGCCGGCAACTGATGATGTCCTTGGCCTCATGTGCCACCGCCGTGCATTTCCTCGGCTCTTGGGTGCCCGGATGGCAGTAGTAGCCAATGTTATTGGTTTGTGTGTGTACCATGATGTTTATATAACGGTAATATATGCATTAATAACTAAACAAAATGTTTATGTTTCTCGCAAAGGAAAAAATTATTTTTCTGCCAGGAATTTCAAAATTAATAACTTACTTTATTCAAAATTTTGTACCTTCAAAACCATGACTCATCTTAAGTGCGGGGTCATCCTATATGCCGGCAAATACTATATATCTCTGCCACCATGAAGTTAAACTTCTAAACTAATTGTAACGCATATTACAATTTCCCTACGATTTTAATTTATTTTCCAAATATTCTGTAATATTTTGGTAGAAGGCCAGGCACTCCTACGTATATAACTGTAGTCTTCAAATATCATTTAAACATCTCGGGACAAGAGGGTTAATTCACTGCCCCTGCTAGTCAGGCCAATAATCATTAGCCACAAAGTAACAGCTTACCCACACAATTTAATGACAAATCCAAAACCTACCAATAAGATGGTCCATGCAAGGCCGTTTTCTAGCAAAACAAACTAATAATGCAAAGTAATGAGATTTAAAGCAACTTACATTTTTTAGCTCGCCCAGATCACAAAAGAGAAGAACGCGGCCATTGATATTGTTGTCCCTAATAGCTTTGGTGTACTGAGTGGCCTGTGGCGAGTGCAGATCCTCTAACTTGCCCAGCAAGTTGCACACATCCTCCACTGTCATGCACGACAATCTCTGCTCCAACATTTCTGGCTGCAACCAAACAAAAACCACACATGTCACCATGCATATCAGACACTGTCACACCCAAGTGTACTATGCACCATTCACTGCCAATGTCCAGTTCTCTCTGTGACAATATTACCATCATATGGTTTGCTTGCCTCAGTCAAAACAATAACTGCAACACTTCTTTACAATATTAATACATTAACATTACTGCAAACTTAGCTTATCTTTGCTTTGTTCCACAGTGAATGATTCAAACATATTGTTCTTGAAACTGCTGAGATTGCAATACTTCATATTACACGATGTTGGATTTTTACTGAAAACACTTTCTAACAACCTCATGGGGGACAGAACAATTTTCATTGACATTAAAATAATAAACCAAGATTAAATCTTGAGGGATATGACATTTTCACTGAAGGTGTATACGTAACTTTTATTCCTTAATTTAGCAAATTATTTTTAATTAACAAAGGGTTACAACATATTGCTGTTTCATTGGCCATATGTAATTTTTTTAAAATGGAATATATTACCGTATGTTTGCAAATATACAAAACAGTACAGTTCTATCTTCTATATGAAAGAATTTGCCTGGCTACTACAATACATACAACAAATGTTCTCAGTGTAAATTACATATGAAGGTGCCAATCCCAACATAAATAGAACCTTCTTAATTCAAAATGCTTAAGACCAATCCATTTTTATGGTTTGAGAGAAAAAAAAGCACATTCACAAATAAAATTTAATACAGTAGAACCCTCTTATAGTGTTCCCACTTATGTTTTCCTGGTTATAATGCTACCTTTATTTGGTTCTTAAAACAGTTTCGTAATAGGAAATTACTCTGTTATAATGTATTCCCATTTATAATGTAAACATTTTTTGAGTCTCTTGAGAAACATAATAAAAGGGTTCTACTGTAGTAAATTCTTAAACTGAAGAACTGATTTTTTTACCATTTAATAAACTGTACAGTACATAAAATTTTATAATGCCATAATGCAGATGACAAAATGTCTGTATAATAACTACAATTTTTTTATTGTGTCAACTGCAATGTGGCAAAATTGACAGGGCTGCACTGCATAACCCAGCAATTCAACTCGATAACAATTTGCTGATACAATTCATAGCTGTTTAGAACTTAACCACCTTCGTAAATGTAAGCTTTCTACATACAATATCAGAATAACTGAGTGTTAGAACAGTAGACAATATCTGTCAAAACAAAGCTAAGAATGCTTGTAGCTTAGAATCTACAAATTTTGTATCCGATATAAAATTCTAAAAAAGCAGAAAATAAGTTCATAAATCAGTTATGTATACTATACTAATGGTAATGTGACAGTTAGTCAGTTAAGTAAAAAAAAAAACATATTCTGATAAATCTCTTATTTCTCTTGTTTGTATTTTTGATAATGACTGACTTTGACAATATAACACTTTTGGTATGTCATTATGATCCAAAGAAGTGTACATTATAATTCTTATTATTGCACACAGTTGAGCCCTACAACTACGACATTGGTTACAACAACGAAACTAGCCAGAAAAGTATTCTTGATCGCCTACAAAAAAATTAAAATTCACAATTTTTAAAATACAATCTAATGAAAAAATGCAAGATATAGTAAAAGGTTACTTAAAAATGTGCTCGTTTGGCTGCAGCAATAACAAGTGGTTACCATCAATCAGTACGCAGCAGCTGTAAATAAAAACTCTGGAAAAGCTCTAAATACGACTCCTACAACACACTTAAGGGGAACGCCTGGTGAGTTAAGCGAAGTACCCAACATAGAAGCAAGGCAAGCCATGTGGTAAGTCATCTCATCCCCTCCCCCCACCATTTCACTCACACTCACACCTTGTGCGCTCACCTGTGCCTAGCTTGTTACACTTGCTGTGTGTATACCAACAGTGACAGATGACAATAGTTCATGTTTAGTGCCAAGCCACAGTGACTGTAGCAGCGTCACATTGAGTGTATTAAGTGTTGACTACCTACTTACACTATCCTGATTGGATTATGATTTTATTTGCAGTTTAGACTGTAGTTCTGCTTTGGATTTGTTGACAACCCGCACTTGTTTATGACGATTTTGGATTGTTAATTTTGGAAAATGAGTGGAAACAAACATAACACTTTCACTCTGAGCAAAAAGTTTGCCATTATTAGAGAGATTGGAGAAGCAAAGCTTCCATACCAGAGATTGTGGTGAAAATACACTAGTTTAATTTATATTTGTTACAAGTTCCAGGGGGAAAAAGTTTAAGTGCCTACTTAGTAAGTACGTAAAAAAAATCACGGAGTCAGAGAAGGCGAAGCAGCACGTGGTATGCACAGGCCAAAGGAAGGGGAGAGGAAGGAAGATGTGGCTAGTGCAGCAAAGAAACGAGAGAGGAGGAAAAAGAACAGATTGTTTAGAGTGTGACGGTGGAGGGAGTGGAGGAGAGCCATTGGGGTGTGGCTTGTCTCTGCCTTCTTGGCAGCTATGCATGCATGTGTACCGGAGTGGCCTTGGCAACATAAGATAGTACCCATGAGTAGGAGGGCTGAATATATAAGGCATCTGTGTGGCAGACAAACTGTTTAAAACACCACATACACTTTGTGAAATGGAAACAGATGCTGCTTTTAGTTAAAATCTGGTGTGTAGCTACTTAATTTTAACAATTTAAGATAAACATTAAATGCAACACAACTTCTTACTGACAACCACAGAAAACACCCAACATCTGCCTCTCATTGGTTTCACTCCACAAGACAGTATATAAGAAAAAAAACATTTCCATTCCGTCCCATGACCATTCAAATGTTAAAGCATGCACTTAGGCTCTCTTATCCCAGTTTGACACAGACACAAAACCAATTCAAAAAAGTGTTTCTCCTACTTATGCCACTTGTTGAGAGCCACTAAAAGCTTCCTTTTCACCTTCCTATTACATTCTTAGTCTAAAAGTAAAGCAAGCCAACTCCCACATTATGCATAGTCTTCTCCACAACTATGAAAAAATAAATAAATAAATAAAAATATGAATACAGCTCATCCTCACAGCTCACAGTCCCACAGCTGCAGTAAAACAAAAACATGATATACATAAACATTTTTCTCTGAATACATAAATGAAAATAAGCAGTGAGTTAAACCACCAGGTCATAAAACATGCAAACTTCTAGCTCCGAATGAAAGAATTATACAGTATTTTGTACTCCTCATTTTGTGAAATTAATAACCCAAAATCATAGTCGAAATCCATTAACAGTCACTAACAAACAGAAATTACAATTAAAGTCCAAACAGCAAATTAAACTATAATCCAATAAAAATATCATAAGTATGTCATCAACAATTACTACATTAAATCCAAATACAATCCAAATTATAAAACTAAAAGAAAAGCAAAAATCTAACAAAAGAAATATCACAAAATGTATGAAACATATTCAAAGACCAAACACTGCACATACATGAGAACTACCTAACATGGCGAGGAGTAATGGTCAGAAGTATTAGCTGAAAAAGGGAGTGTAGAGGTGTGTAAGTGTAACACACATTGTTACTGAGGACTTGTTACTATACACACATTACAGATGCTAAGTGCAAAACTAAGTAAGAGGTAAGCTGAGAGTTGCAACAGGTATGGAATATACGGACTGGAAAGCAAGCATATACTAAATGCTCACTTTGTTCCTTGATTACGTAGGCAGTCTGCCTTCAGGCCCTGTTCAAGGCATGTACATTTCAGATCACGACTGCCACAGTTTAACAAATTTTCTCTGTTTTTGTTCATTCATATTATGGCTCATCAGTTATGAGTAGTAGCACTACATACTACATACAGTCAACTCCCGATTTAACGACCCTTCACAGTTCCCGGGAATAGGGTCGTTATTTCGGAGGGGTCGTTATTAGAATTTTGACAAATTTTCAGCGATCCCCGACCTCTAAAATGTCGACATTTACCGTTTTTAATCATTGAATCGGCGTTCACTCGTCTTTGGCCAAAAATTATGTGTTTTTATAAAATGATACACATTTATTTTGAAAAGTGAACGCATTATTTTTAAAAGTATGTCATTGAAGTGGACCTACGACCTTTGTTTAGTTCAATGTAAATCATAAACGTTGCAGATACCATAAATCAGGCCTGCCGTTTTAACGGATTTTATCAGTTTTAATGGATATTTAAAGGTTAAAACGGACAGACGGATATCGTTAGATATTCACGGATATTAATAACATCTGTGTTTATCAACAATTGACACAAAAATTAGCGACGCACTTGAATGGATTAACGAGATTCCATAATCTTTTTCGTGCTTATTTGAAACCTACAAATCTTTCCCTTTATTTTTGCAGAAAAGGTCATGCTATATACAAGCATATACAGTCAAACCTCGCTCATACGTACACTCACGGTTCTCCAAAATATGTCCGTATGACCGAGTTGTACGTACGAACAAGCGAGGCCAAATCACGTCAATTTGTGGCCCCCCTCCCACCCTCCTGCCGCCCTACCATCCTCCCGCCACCTTGGTTGAAATGAATTGCCGTTTCATGCTGCCGCGGGAAACAAATTGACGTGTCGATAAGGTCACGTTCACGTACCTAGGGCAAAAACTTACTAATTTTTTATATGATATTTTATATTGCTGAATTGTTTCCGAGCGAAATGGTATTCTATTTGTGCAGAAACGTAAACATTAAGTAAAAAAACGCACAATCAACACCGTGTTTACGCGTTAATATTCAGCTTTCAAGGCAGTGCCGAACGTCCCGTATTTACATTTTTTGATATTTCACAAAATAATTATTATTATTTAACG
>PNEQ01004638.1:18524-46693 GCA_003012365.1 Medauroidea extradentata
ACGGCTTGCATCGCATTGAGTGCAATTTCTCGACCATTTAGTTAAAAAATATTCTGCTGCGTAATCTACAATAATCATTGTAAGTTGTATTTAGGCACAAATTGATATAGCAGATGTTGTTGCTACAAAAATTAGCAGCGTTTAACGAAAGTTTCGAAGATTTAACATCTCGGGCTCTAAACAAAAATTATTTAAAGATATGGTTTCCCTTTTGTTTGAATGAAATTAATTGTTGACGGTTTAGTTTCGGCCGTTTTGGCTGCTTTGTATGTACGCTATTAAGGTTATGTTTTCATGGTCCACTAGCCAATGTGTGTGGTTAGTTTCAAATAAAATCTTTGAACGTTTATAATAACGTGAATTCGACACCATCTTCAAATTTTGACCAAATAACAACAATTTTTAAGATGACTTATAACCACCAGAAAATTGTAGTAATATTTTCGAAGTTCGAAGTAAATATTTTATTTCGAAAATGATATCGAATAATGAAAATATTCGATTCGGCTTCGAAATTTCGAAGCTTCGCCCACCCCTAATGGGGCTCCAGGTTTTATGAGGCCAAGGGCAGTTACAGCTGGATTAATTTCTTCGATAGTTGCGGAGATTTCCTTCCCATGGCTGTCCCTTAGCACTAACACTGAACTTACTGGTTTGTTTTCTTCGGCTTACTTATTTCTGGAGCTGTAGGCCTTGGTTGGGAAGTAAGATTTACACTGTCGAAAACATACCTGTTCTGTACTGGTATTGTAAAATTTGATGTTTTCCTATTGCTACTCGGCACGGTTTTTTGCTTTGTTACCACCTGTGACCACGTGCTCGGAGAAGAGTCGAAAGAACTGTTTTCGTTGCGTCTTTCGGAGTTTTGAATGTCTATCTGCAGGGGCTTGATAATTTCTCTTATAGAACTAACTTCTTCCATCAGCTGACTAATTAATTTCTTGTACTTGAAGGCCATAGTTGAGTTCTTGTCTTTGACGCCGGGTATCTCACAATTTTCCTTCTTGAAGTTCGCACACTCCCAATCTTTTTCTGGATAATTAGTTTCCTCGACATCACTACATTTCTTTAAGTGATACCACTTATCACAAATGTTGCAAAGAAGCCCATATCGTACAATTTTATTGCATTTACCGCAAAGATTGTCATAAATAACTTTAGTTACTCGGGAACCTTTAACACAATCAACACTCGTCGTCGCCATCGTTGTGTGCCTTGGACTAAGTTTAATGAAATATTACACAGTTAACATGTCAAAGTGTTGCATGCAAAATCAATATAGAACATGCTGAATAATAAATCATATATCATAAAATTAGCTGAAAATTTTGACTTCTATTCATGTGTTTTGTTCATGGTTAATATTACATAGCCTCCCTATTATAAAGAAAACAAAGTTAATAGGAAAATTACTCCATGTATTTTACTGTAGGCCTACTCCGTTGTACCAACATAAATACTGCTCGTAATTTTACAATCTATAAGAAATCTGAACAAATCTAGTTGGTAGTTTTAGTTTCTGCAATGATGTGCACTTCCATATTCGCTGAAAAAATTAAATCTTAAAGATGGTTTCTTTCACTTTGCATGGTTTACTGCATGTTTTTGAGCAATTACTAAATGAAAACTGCAAACTAGATGGACATTCAAAATTAAAACAGTATTATCAAATTGTTTTACGCAAGTCACAGTGACCATTTAGCCAGACAAGCAACTACCATTGATCTGGTATGTTCGACACTGGTTTGGATTAAGTTTGTACGATGCGTAAATCAAACAGAAAAAAAAATGTGAAAAAGCTTGGAAAACTTATAATAATTTACAAAACTCGTACAACCGTACAATAGGGCACAAAATTGTACATTATACAGGAAAATAGTACATTGTATGGGAGAATCGTACAAGTTGGCAGCTATGCTAATGCATGAAGAGGGTTGTACTCAGTCACCTACATCTTCAGGATAGCTTCAGGCTCCTCCAACTTGCTGGTTGGCCCCATAGAAAAAAAAGTCTAAACCCTAGCTCTGCCCATATTGGAAGAGCTCTGTTCAACACAGGGAAATTGCAAGCTGCGCTCACAGAATTGCACTTTTCTACTTATCAGACAGAAAAGAATGAGTCAGTGACCATGCGGGCTGCAGCCTTCAACACAGCACAAACACACTCCACTTCTCCCTCTGTGTGCACACAGTGGCCAAGTGGAGAGGTGAATTGGGGGACGAGTGGACAGTCAGCAAATCATCCTTCTGCATGTACTTTTCTTTCCTAACTGGTGGTACATGAGCAGGTGCATGAACTGTGCAGCAGCCCTTTCACTGTGACTTGGTAGAGGAATCACCTTCCCAAGAAGGTCTTGTTCTGAGCAAGGCAGAATTGGCTCAGCAGAGCTGGAGTAAACCCTGTTTTTCCAAGTAAGAATAAATGCACACCCTTCCACATGGTTCGCCAGAGGTCTGGACAGTTACAACCGGAATTGGCCCAGGGAGAAATGCCCTCTAAACCACATAGGGGTCTAATACTTTCGCAAGAGGAGGAAGTGGGTGACAGATGGTGATGTTTTAGTATCAAGGGAAGCATGCATCAAGCATCAACTTCCCCCCTACGATGACGACACACAATTAACTGTCAGTATATAATGACATAGAACAGTACCTGTCATATATAGTCTTGAGGGAGCAGTTATCATCGCAGCTGTCCTCGCACATGTCATAGTACAGGATGATCCACGATGTGCGGTATGGCCACTGTTCTGTAATGTTTACCCAGCTCGCCAGGTGGTACCAGTTGAAGTCTACGTCAAACGCCTTCAAAAGTCTACCTAAAAAACACACAACATGCAAATCAATAGCTCTCCTCCCTGGTCGCAGCAGAAACTCTCCCTCCTCATGCAGCAGGTACGCATGAACCTGACAAGCTGCAGTAACTTGGGTGAAATAGCCCTGTTGGAATAATAATGACCAATACGTTTGTTGCTGCTCATGATTGTATTGTACAGAACTGTATTACAGGACACATTTTGTACCACTTCAGAGAAGTAATATTTGATCACAACTATTGTCTTGTGTAATTAATTTAGGGTATTACGTATTCCAGGCTTTCAGTGTTGTTTACATGTATAAATTTACAGTTTATTATCAAGACTGCTCTTTAAATAATGTAAAAATTTAACATTATAAAACAAAAAAAGTAAGAAAATTACCAATATTCCTTGAAGAAAAGGAAGAACTAGTTGTTTTGTAAATATGTAACAGCATTTTGTGAGAAGAAATATGGCAAAGCCGACAGCAGGGAATTAATACTCTTCAAGTCCTCTGCAGAATCAAATGTAAGTACAAAATATTATGAATGACAACTACTACAATCCCTCAATGTTATGAAGAATACTGCACTGGTATATTTACTTCTAGCTTAAAAATTAGGTTAATTTTATAGCAACTGTACGTTTTATAAATTACAATTTTAGTTAACTATTTAATTTATATGCCAGGTATAACACATTAACAGGAGTATTTTAACTAAACAGTAGTGAAACCAAGTATTTATGTGGCACAAACATGCTAATATAAAATGAACAACCATTATGTGATGCAGATAGACAAATCTGAATGTCAACTACAGGTTGTGGATTAAAGTAGTGTACCAGGTAAGTAATTGTTGCCAACACATAAGGCAGCACAAGGAGACGAGTACCTGTGATGTAGACGACGTTCATGAGGCGACGCATGCTGCGGGGGTTCACATCACTGAAGTAGTCGTCTGTGAGCAGCATCCTGGTGAGATCATGGGCTCCTCCTGCCCGGTTCAGGTTACTGCCCAGACTGCTGGCAATGCTTTCACTCAGCTTCATCTTGCGCGAGTTCTTTCTTGGAGGTTTCAGTTTCTCTGAACTGTTCATGATGGCAGACTCCGAGGACAGGCGCCTACCTCCGCTCACCTGCTGCACATGTGCATTACAAGTCTCTGCCTTAAATGTCTTACATATTTGTTTCAAAGCCAGATTCACATTCTTGACAGAAAATAAATACAATTACAGTACCTGCACCCCACAAGTTATTCTATTAACAAGCATCATCAAGTTGCAAAGATATGTACTACAAAGGCTCTGGAAGTGTTTATATTCCTGCATGACATACTTAGAAACCACACAAATTTCAAACTTGTATAACAAGCATACAATATACCTAGACTGTTTCGTAAATTCTTATTAAAATAATCAGTATGGTACAGAGTGAAAATATTAATTATGGCCACATGAACAGAAGCTAATAATGAAATAAATTCTATTCATTTCTATAGTGATTACAGATGAGTGATAAAAAATTTTGTTAAATAATTTTATTAAATAAAAACATATGTTACTGTGTTGCAAACCTGTATTTTAAGACTGGCTTTCATAAATACCATGCACAGTATGGTGCTACAGAAAATAGAGATGGAAGCACATTTATAATATAAAATGACAATCACTCATAAGAAATAAATCCATCCACACTGTCACAGTTCAAGCACAGTATGTGTGATTTGTCCAAAAATTTGTATTAATTTACTCAGTTTCCTCAAAAACATCAAAATAATAGGGATTTTGTATGTTGACATTAGCTTCAATAAAGTATACATATTTTATACAACAATAACAATAAAAAAACCCAAAAGAAAAATATAAACATTTATTAAAACCCAATGTTTAAATTGCGTAGTATAACATAACTTGCATATGGCTATAGTTGTTCACAAAATGTCATGGAAACATTTACATAATACTAACAATACCACTGCCAAAGGTCAACATGCGTTATTAAACTGCATACAATAAACACAACACATACAGTACTTAAATAGACAACTCAGATGTTCATTCTACTTAGGAATTTTACAAACAGAGGTTGCCTGAATGACTGCGGATTATGTGAATGGACAAACTGTGCAAACGTCAGTGTTGATAACAAAGGTTACACACACACACACACGCATGCACACACGCACATGCACACACACACACACAATGATCGCAAATACTGGCTTTGCATGCAGCTGCACAAAGTTCAGGTCATTTAGTATTTAATGCCACACATGCAAACAAAAAGGAAGAAACTGTTCTCACTAACTGACAAAATACTTTGCCATTCATTCTGCCAAGTGTTCCTTTCTCTACACTATGAAAAGTAAGCTGCATTCCTGAAATTTGATGTGGGATGTAAAGAGTGGATGGAGTGACAGTTTACCGTATCCAGGCAGCACCAGTGGTCATTCTTATTTTAGACTAAACTTTCCTTTACTAAATCCATTTTTGTTTGCATGAGTGATCACAAGGGTGTGGGGGGCCATCGTCACCCGTTCTTTGTAATTTCTGCCGCAGTGAGTTCAGGTGACCATGTGCCTTTGTTTAAACAAAGTACTGTAATATGCAGAGTGTTGCAGGGCACAGCTTTGGAATCAAGAATTGTACAATGGAAGTATGGTAAAAAAATTATAATTAGTATTTTGATCGGACTCATGCCTACATTCTGTTGAACATCAGAAACTCTGGAACAACTGAGTGTGGTTTACCTAAACATGGGAAGACAGAATGCTACAACGATGCACGAGTCTACATACAGACAAACTGCAGCATTAATCACTTAGATGTAACTTCCATGAGCCATTGCCTGGCTATCTTACGAAAGTGTGTGCAATGAAATTCACAGGTAGTACGAGTGCCAGTAGTGCAGCAACTGCAGACTTAACACAGGTGTTCTTTAAAGGGGCTCACTTCAGACTATGCCATTTCTTGTTGTGGAGACACTGAACTACATCTTCATAGTAAAAATAACCTTGCAGTAAGTCTGAAAATTTACAAGAGTTGAATTATTCTAACCACTACTACACTAATCTTTCTGAATTCAACTCAAGCTACATTACAAACAGTCTTTTCAAGCATAGAGGTGTATGCATGGGTGAAATAAAAGCAGAGACTGCTGTAATATGGTGGACTTTGCACGGCCTACTCGGAAGAGCGAGCATTCCATAGGACACACATTTCCCATCCATAGGCTAAGCCCTAATTTTAAAACCAATATAACAGCTAACATCTAAAATGTTATGCTCAAGGCTGGAGGGTGTACCAACAACAGTAATGGATATTCTATGTGGACTGAGGTGAAGCTGTATGTGTCAATTATAGGCAACTACTCACAGTGGTCAGAGTGCTGGAGGCAACACCATAAACATTATCTTCATTATCATTCCAATTGGAGGATTTGCGGTGGTAGCGTGCAGTCTTCTGTGCTACGTCGACTTGACGCAAGCCAGAGTTCTGCAGGTAGAATGGAAGGTGAACCATGTTGCGCAGGTAATCGTGGCCACCAATGTTGGACTCGCTGAACAACCTCCTGCTGTTTGTCTCCACAGCCTGCGAGCAAATCACTCACAAGTTCAGCCCACATTTTACAAGCAGTGCATGCTACTACCTGCTCCGCTTATACTCTTACAACAAAACACTCCAAGTTTTCATACCATTACAGCACTGCAATATAATACAACTTAAAATATTTAGAACTTTCCTTGGACACATTCGGTTTACAAAAACAACATATGTACCTGTACTGTATTGTTATAAAATATAAACACAAAAAAGACCATTAAATGTAAAATCAGTAGCATTTTTCAAACTGACTGTGGCCATTGGACTGTGCCATTTTGGCAACAACAACTCCCAAAGGCCAGCGGCCTTTACTAACCAGCTCCCCGAAAGCCTTCCTAAAGGCACAGTGAACCAATTCCAAGAGTGTGACAAGTCTCTACCAAGTCGACCAATAAATGCTTATAGCAGGTTAGTGAGCATATGAACATTCTCGAGCAAAGAAAGAAAACACATCTCCCATTTAAAAAACATGTGTATTACCAATTCCACTTCACAGAACGTAAATTCTGCAATTTACCCATACAATACCAATACAAATTCAGAAAACACAGTAATACAAGATCATTTCCGGTGATTACACATCTCTATATCAGTTTATCAAAGTGCTTACAAATACTCGACTCTTTTAAATATATGCACAACAACTCGAATCACAGTTTTTCCCATTTGACTCTTTAATTACACACTCTCAACATGCATTCGTTGTGCAATTTCACCTCTCGTCAAACGCCTTTATAATCGTTGGGAACGATACCAGGATCCTATTGCTAATTAGTTCCACCATCACGCCTCGGAGCGGCCAAAAGACGTTCATACGAGTTATCCTAAGCGCCCTTGCACACTCACACAGGCAAACAAATATCCAATTACAGTCTTTACTCTGGTTTTCCCAGAACTGCAAGTAAGGGAAGACCAGGAAAATACAGTCTGCGGGGACAGGGTTTACTTCATGAGAATCCAATGGACCCGAACACACAGCCACCCACTTACCATGCAGTCAGGGGAAAACATCCACCCAATAAACAGCTAGGCCAATCAACCAACAGTACCTATGTAGGTCTATATCGCCAAACACTCCAACAAAACATTGCAGAGGACGTCTGCTCACGACAACACTCATAGACTTCACCCGGAGCATTGGATCATACCAGCTCGAAGTCCAACCCAAGAGTCCCCTATCTCCGGCACGCGCCGCCACAGCGCAGCTCACTCCCCCGCCCCACCTCCTATCTACAGTGCCCCTGCCGCCAGCCGGCGGAACCACACCCCCTCACCCCCCAGGCCCACCCCTCTATGGCCAGTGGAGTGGCAAGTCCAGCGGGCAAGAGAAGGCTATAGCACTGTCAACCGGAGTGAAACCTTTCAGAAAAACGACCAAAGCAGACCACCAATCAAAATGCAATAGAAGAGATATGAAGCCCAGACCCAGAGAAAAGACCCAGACCAAGAAAAAGGGCACAAATCCAAAAAAATATAACCCCAAGCTACATAAAAAACAAGGGAGACCTCTCAGGACAATAGATACAACAAATTATTTAACTAATACAGTTGCTGATGTGTACAGTAAAAACTCCCTTCAAATCAAGTTTTCAGTATACATAACACAAGTCATATAAAAATAAAAATAATACACAAAAACTAACCAATTTCTGTTGCATACCCAACTATTTTTTCATGTAACATTTTAGTAATAATTTATATGCTATTAACCCACACAATGTATTTATTTACTTAGATGATAACATCACATTACAGAAAAAAAAAAAAAAAAACATCAGATTTTATGAACAGCACACAAAAGCCATGTTTGAATCTGCTAGAAGATTAAGGTATCTATCGACCCAGTGACCAATTTTAATGCCTAAAAACTGGGGCATTTAGAGTTAAAATTTACAGAGGTAGAGTAGCACACTAAATCCCCAAATAGGTCAGTTAAGTCCTCTGCTGGTGTTTATTTAAGTATTATTAATGTTAATTCTACTACAGGTTAGAAAGCTTGAGCGATGGTATCGGTAAGAGATATAAACTGACCAATCACAGAGTTTTGCTGGATTTTTAGCTAAAAAGAATTTGATAATTTGAAAGGTAAATATTTTCTGTTTTTTAATTTTAAAAATAAATTGAATAACTTTTCTCTTTAACATGCCTTGTTAAAATTAATTTTACTCCAGTTTCATATTTTATTATGAAATTTAAGTGATTGCAATGCAACTAGAAGCAAAATTTTTCCCTGTGACAACTTTCCCATAAGAGAAAACATTTTCTTTCTAACTTGTAGTAGAATTAACCATAGTATTGCAAGACCGTATTTCAACTGAAACTAATAATAACTATCTACGACAAGCATTACACAATGAAAGACCATAACATCACCATTTTATTTTGTGTGTAAACAATTATAATACTGTACGTGTTTATATTTAAAATAATTTTCATATGTTGTAATGAAATAAACTGCTAGTATATTTTTTTAATTAAATTTTTGTTGAAAGGAGAGAATAACTAAAAAAAGTTGTTGCTGTAAAGAACTATAGACATTGATGTGGTCTTTGAACAATTCTTGCAATGGGTTCATATTATGAACATAAAAGTTTTTTTGGACATACGCCACTGCGGGCGAATGTTGACGTGTTGCAGAAAATCCCACAGCAAAACAAAAAATAAAGGAAGAAAAGCCAGTAAGCTGTATTCGACAGACATAAAACATACAGATAATTCCTGAAAGGAATTTAGTCATATCCCAGAAAATATACAAAAAAAAAAAAAAAAAAAAAAACAACCACAAACAAACACACGCAACCACAATCAAACACACACACAGATATGGGTGCCTACTCACACAATGGCATAACTTCCCCCTTCATTCATAACCTGATAGTGAGAGGACAGGAAAAACAAAAATGGTTGTAAAAGTAATGCAAAGGTTGTGAGCTATTCATTGATTGTCCGTCAATCTGTTTCTACATTAAAGTATAAACTGTCCATATTGTGAGCATATCAACTATAGTAAAACCACTACGATATTGTGGTAAAAGGCTATTTGGCTGGTAATTACATTTTTTAATGGAACATACGCACAAGTATTTTTGCATAGTACCTAATGTTAAAAACCACTATTTGTGTATATAAACATTTTAACCAGTTAAATCTTGCTAGTGAAATATGAACTAAGATCATTAATTAAATGCTTCATGAATTTTAGGCAGGTATTAAAAATAATGAATATATATGGAAATAACAGTACATGTTACAAAGAGAATAAACATTTCAAAATAATGCCTATATATTTAAAGAACCAAATTATGATGGTATAACAACAAATCTACATACAGCAGTTGATTCTGTGAATATTGGTTTTTATTAGGTCATGTTTGGTTATCTTGGATTATATTAAATCAATCACCTTTGATAATGACCAGACAGATACGCTTGTTGTCTCTGTAATACACTACACTCTTTCTTTGGAGAATCTGATGCCAAGACAGCCCCTTCATGTCAAGTGAAGGAATAGGAAAATGTCGAAAGGGATGCAGAATAATTAATGCAACTGAAATGACTTTCTGATGTTATTTTATTACTCCGTACATATGTTTACTGTGTTCTGAATTTTTTTCTCATCAGTTTTATGTTAAACGTACATGCATACTTTTCAATTGTTGCTTTTTCACACAGTATACAAAATACATCGTTTTCTTACTGTTCAATAAATTTTTTGTTATAAAAACATTCCATGTATGGAGCGTAAGGTTTGTTGCAAATTTTATTAGTGTAATATTCTGTAAGTTTTAGATAGTCATGTATTTCCTGAAAAAAATATTTTCAATTTTTCTTTGGTTCGGCACCTTAATTACAACATGCTGACATATATACAAATGCACGAAACACTTTTCATGTTCTTTAGCTTTTTGTTGTTGAAATGTTTATTTAAGCCAAAGTGATTTCAATGTCTACATTGAATATCTATTTCTTTTTCTACAGCTCCTCCCGTAAATAAAATGTTTTCACTTACATATTAATTAAGTTAAAACCTCAACAACATCTAAACATTTTGAATACTAAGCTGCCTATATGTTAAATACAGAATTTGTTTATTAATAATTACAGTCTTGTTGGACACAACTTAAATACAGTATTTTAATTTAACTGAAACGTCTAGCTATTTTAATGGAAAGGTGAGTAAATATATTTTTGTATCACATTATACAGATTGTATTTTTAAATGTTCTCCTGTTAAATCCAATTAAAGACGGTGTGCTTAAAAAGCTGTCTGTTCTCCGTGCCAACTGATTGCCAGTAGGAGTCTAGGTCGAATCATTTTGTGTCATTTATATTTACGTTGTGGTTTCCAATAACCTGATTTTTTACTGACAAAACACTAACCAGACAGAAAAAAAAAGTTAAATTAGTAATACTCAATTTTTTTTATTCTACGGAACCTGACAGTGTTCAAAAAACCTATAATAATAAACTTATGTCTACTTGCCATAACTCAAGCAGTTCATAACTTCAGTTTTTACAATATTTTGTATAAATTTTACACTAAAACAGCAGACTTGCTATTATCACATGACATCTTTCAGCTTGTATACAACAAAATAAGCTCATACTGTACTTCTTGTGTCACTGAACACAAGCACACAATACTTATGTAGGTTTGTTGCAGAAATAATGTTATTACAATGGTATGAAATGGAGGTATGTGTGTACGTTCAATAAATAGTACTGTATACAGATGTTATTAATGCAGCTTGCTATCAATTCATGTAAGTTTGGATAGTTCTGACAGCAACTTACAGGCAATAATTTGTAGTATTTTGTTATTTGTGTCACTACACTAGACCAACTTTGCAGTACAAATGCTGAAATGGACATTTCAGGTTCATTTTAGAGTTAAAAATGTCTTGCAATATGCAACAAATCACAAAATACTGAAAATTATTGCCCATAACTTGCTGTCAGATTTATCCAAACTTATATGAAACAGAGTATAAGTGGTTGATAATTTTTTATTTTGGCAAATATACTGGAAAGATGCACTCCCTTCTCTCGCTCTGTCATTTATCAACTGACCTTAAAATTTAATTTCTTTGACTACAGTTTCCATGTACCAGTGCAGTAAAACTGAAATTGAACAGAGGTAACACTATGTTCACCACTAATGTAAACTCCTTATTACAGCTCTCTTAAGAATTTTCAAGCTTAAGTTTACTGATCCCCTCAACAAACTTGAAATGTGCCTAATCAGTTCCGAACAGAAAAATGCTTCTGCAGCTTTCTCTATTCACATGAATGTCTCAAGTCTTGTGGACTACCAGACCTCCAGTAACTGCTTAGGACACACTTAGTGTTGTTTCACAAACTTATCATCTGTCTCTCAGCCTCCCAAATTTCTTGGCTAATATGCAGTTATACTCCTCAGAGATAGTACCATATATGTATGTGTATTCAAGTTATGGTCAATCTAATATTCAATATTCATCAGCTTTCTGCCAAAATAAACAATGGATTAAGTTATTTTGAACACGACTTTGTAAGTTCAGTTTTTAACATAATGTTTCTCGTGACTACTAGCAAGAAAAAGTCAAGAAACTTAAAAAATATGTTATTTTTCAACAAACGGGAAATTTCTATGTGGTATTGGTAAATGTTTTAATCACTTGACAGTGTGTAACACCTAGTATGTTACAACAACTGTCACCCAGACACTGTCAAACCGTGCAGTGGTGCTAAGGAAGTATAGCATCAGACATGTGAGTTAGGGTTTTGAAGATAAATCATTGCAATTACTTTATACTTTATTTAAAATGTCTCCAATTTGTTCTGTAGTACTTCTGTATCCACTTTCCACTTTTTCTCACAGCAAAATGAAATCTTGTGTCTAGTTGCTTCTTTGTGTAATGAGAGGCTGGGTTTACAACTACAAAAATTGTAGCTTGTCTTAATTAATGATTATAGGAAAATAAATTGCAAACATCACTCAATCCACTGCTCATAGGAGAGAAGTTGGCCATTGCCTTCTTAAGGAACCACCTTAGCACTCATCTGGAGGCATTTTGGGGAACCATTAAAAACCAAAATCAGGATGGCCTGAGTCAAGGATCGAACCTGGGTCTTTCCAAACGTCAGTCCGACGTTTCACTGTTGCACCACTTCGCTTGATAACATAAATAAACTTTTGCTTACGGTTTTTAACATACATACTTAGTCCAGATCTCTTAAATTCTTCTTGTAACATTAAGTTATTAAATCTTGAGTCCACTTCTTCGCATACCTTTTCAATAGATGTAAGAATTTTTTTTAGCATAGTAACTTTACATTTTAGTAGAGTTCTGGTCTGGTTTGTTCAAATAAACTTTTTTCTTAAATTTTTCCATGCAAAAATGCATTCTTTACGTAACTTGATGAATTCTCATACCCCCTGCTTTCAGGAACAAGCTATCACAGTTCTGAAGGTTAGAAGTTTTGCCACCACTGCAAAAATATCGTAGATTTCAAAACTCTCTTTCTGTTGAAATTTGCAGGCAACAAAGCAGGCTTTAAAATTCAGTTACGACTTCTATTTGCATTTCCCAAAAGATGCACTTTGTGTGTAATATTTTCATCTTTTCTAGCAAATTTACTTCAATCCAATAATCAGTTCTTTAATTACAGCCATCCATTCTCCTTGATTGTACTATTTACTTCCTCCGTAAAAGTTACTGTTTTTTTTTTTATCCTTATCTTTACTTTAAATGACTTCTTTAGATTTTCTCTTGGTCTTAAATCTTTTTCCTAATCTTGTGTATTTCCTTCAAGATGATATTTCAAGACAAAAAAAAATTTGTTTCAGAGAGAATTTCTTGTCAACAGAAACCATAGAATTTTCTTTCATCATTTTCTTCTTATCCCTCCTGAATATTTGCAGCTACTTGATTGAACCTGTTTTTAAGTTTTCAGTCTCTTTTCTTTCTTGTTTATTCCTTAACTACTACTACATCCATCGTAACTTCTGTACATGGAGCATCTTAACCTCTCATTAGAGTTGCATGTTCTATATCCACTGTATTTTCAACCTCTTCTGGCTCTGTTACCCATATTTTCCCTTTAGTAAAGCTTGCAGTTGTTACACCATTAAAGATTCCAGGTTTGTCTGTAGTGAAAATTACATTGCATGTTTTTAATACCTTCTTTTTCTCAGGAAAACCAATTTTACATGCTTTAGAATTAGCTTCTTATCCTACAAATATTCCTTCTTTTCCTTTAGGATTTAATACTCTTTTTTTTGTCAGAATTAAGGGCAAAAACTTTTCCTTTTAACTCTTTAAAATTATCTATTTATATATTTCTTCTCAAGTCATCGTTGGCACCAAGTCTTTCCTTGGCCGGAACTTGTGCCTGTTAAGTTAATTGCATACATTGCTGTATGGATTGCCTCAGCCAAAAAAGCTTGTCCAATCCTGATTCAATTAGCATAGTTCTTCCTGCTTCTACTAGGTTCTCATTTCCCTTTCAACTCGCCCAATTTGCTCCGGATGATATGGAGCAGATTATTGGTGTTTGAACACAACAGTTGAAAAATAATTTCAATTTTTTTATTTAAAATTGTTGTGCCATTATCAGAGCTTACAGCTTTCACACTTTAACTTGTGTCCCTCTCAGCCATATGAATGCATCCACTAATTAAACCAGAGACTTCTGAAATGAATTTCACAAAATAAAAAAATTAAAAATCTAAAGTTAGCTACAAAAACTTACTGTTTCAAATGGGCCACTCTTATCTATACGCAAGATCTTTCACACCTCTGTTGATTTTGAAATACTTACTGGAAAAGGTAACGCTGCTTTACTTGTTTGTAAGAATAACAAGTAAATGATTGGTCTTCAACAGAACATTCCATATTTACTTTTGGATACATCTTACCTGCCTAATATTATGGAAGGCAAATTTCCTGTGGCATGATACAATAGGTTCTTTCCTGGATATACTATGTGCTGATGTCTCAGTTTTCTAAACATCCAAATTTACAACCGAAATCCATTTTTCCAGTTTTTTTCTACCATCACTTCATTGTTTTATATCAATACAAACTATTGTTTTCTGTTGTTTGAGAATACCCTTTGCTAAAGCTTGGTAAATAAAAATTAGATTTAATTTTAAATCAAGAACAAAAGAAATGATTTACACCTGATGCATTCAGCAGCATACCACCTCCTATTTTAGTATCTTGGTGCAATCATTTTTGTACAAAAGTACCACTGGCCAAGTGGTGCTTGACAAGTACTAACACTGGCTATGCTTACAGAAGCATTTTTACAAACTTTTGTGTGTTGATTTTTTTACTTCCTGAGTTATTTTCTCTACTTGAAATTCTGTCCTTGATTTAATTTACATAAAATGGCTATCCTTTTAAATACTACCTGGTTCATGATTTAAAAAATCATGTCAACATCCCTTTACTTATTTTAAAACAATTTTCATGTGAATGATTCTTCTTACTGCATATAGTGCAATGATTTTTTAGCCCATTTTCCTCAATAATGATTTCCAATGTAAATTTATTTAGTGTTTAATCTAATACGATCAAAGTCCCATGAGGACACAAAATGCTTTAACTCTTACAGAAGAGACATTATTAATATTTCTGTGAAAACATGATGATCCAAAATCTCTTCCCTAAAGATTTTGAGGTTTATCAAAATAATCACAACGGCAAAAGGTATGCCACCATTCCTTTACCTGTACTGAAAACTAAAATATTCTGCACGCAATAAACAAACTGATGTTTCAAACTTCTGTTCTCATACGACAAACGCTTATTTCTAATTTCAGCAGAAGTTTCACAATTGTAAACATGAACAATAGTTTTGTCTTCCATCTATAAAACAATAAGTTCCTTAGCCTTGGAGACTAGACAATCCATGCATCTTTTAACTTACCTTCTCTGACCAGCATTACAAACATACCCATCACAACCTCGAAAAATAATTCTCCTTCTAGTGACAAGGACTTGAAACTACCAAATTTTCCAGTTGGTATCTCCCTTTAGCTTGGATACTAAAACCTACATTATATTAATGTTGTTGTAACCTTTTTGCTACATATTAGTAGGCGTATTGTGGCGGTTGAATTGGTAGCATGTTTCAAGACCAGAGCATTTTCACGACTCCGTGCAAATAGTTTGCTGCCGTATACAGTTTTTCGCTACCCGAGTACCGAGGTAGGTTACAATCTTCGTTTACAGGGTAAGGATGTTGTTCGGTAATTTACGTTTGTGTATAACGCACAGGCAGACCTGGATTTGTAACTTAGCGAGTAAATGTTAAGTAATGCACGTTGTAGTGCACTGTCTTCACATTAGCATATGAAAAAAAGAAAAAAAGAATAAATTCTCACCCGACTCAGGCAATTTCGGTAACAAATAATAATTTTCGCACTTGCTTGTAAATGAAAATGTTCCACTGCAAGCACCTGTAACCAACCTATTACTGATTCAACCGTGAGAAAACGCCTAGTGTTGTGGTGGATTATAGTAGCCTTTGTCTTGGTTAACTAACTGCCTCAACTGCAGAGCATAGTACAGAACTGTATCTCAGCGACTGAAAGACCCAGTACATTCTTGTAGGGCTAGTTTAGCACGTGGGGCGATTATAAAAGCAATCCATAGATATAAGGTATGGGAAGTTATTTAGTGGATGATCTGCTCCCACGTTTCCAATGTTGGTAGATTTCTCCTTCCCCCTTTTGCATCTCAACCACCACCAGGATTTCCACCTCAGTATGGAGCACGAGCAGAGATAGTGTAATTCCGTCAGCTGATGAGAACAGAGCCCTCTGGGCAGCTAAACAACATCGCTCCTGCACCGCCCCGGGCTGAAAGTGTCGCCACAGTATGGTGTGTCCGGGCAAAAGTGCAAATTCCACCAACTGATGAGCAGGATGCTTGGTGCAGCTAATACTCTTCACCAGCTGTGAAACCTCCGAGCAACTTCCTTGCCAAAGGCTGCAACCGCAGAGAGGTCTAGTCCCTGCAATTAACTATTTTCTACTATCCAGTGGTAAGATTGGATAGTCACATTAATAATTGTGGAGACAGATTGTAAGGTCAACATTCCCCACTTTATTACACAGTTCCTCTATTGCCCTCAGCCAAGTCTGTGCCCTCCGACTTTACTACACTCCTAGCCAATCTCGGTGGGTCCTACGAACATATAACCATGCTACACAACTATCATCTCTGTCTGCTGAGTGCCGTGGTCAGTGTAGTCTATGGTTCTTTGCTTAGGTCCTCCAGCCTGATAGCTGCTTGTGTGAGTGTGTGTGCCTTGTATTCTCTGCAGAGAGTCTCTCCATGTCTGGTGTCTGTGCTTATATAGCCAGGGGGAAGCACATGGGGCCGAGAGGGAGGGTGCCCGACCACAGAGTTACATCATCTGCTGCTCACTCGTCCACTCCCGGCTCAGGTGAGGGGATCTACACCTCTGGTGTTTCCTTTCGTACACTTTCTTGCCCTTGCAAACCTTATGCATGTTCGGGGCGCCGCCACTTATGACTTTTAAATACGGCAGTGTCAGTGCGCTGACACACTATGTATACTCCAGGCTGCCCAGTCTGGAGATGATGTCCCAGTTCAAAACCTGTTGAGACCAACTGGGCACAATTTATTACTTTTTTTTTTTCACACATCCAACAGTTTTTCTTCTCATTTAAAATAAGAACAATTTGCCACAAACACTATACATGTCCAGGCTCAAAACTTGATGTAGTAAAGACAGTGACTGAACTCTGATAAAACCAATTTACTGCTACACTGACTTATTCCAAATACAAAAAAAACTCTTAGCAACTGCCCAAACTCTGTCAGAGTGTTACAAAGTGCTGAACATTTGAGTAGTGATTTCTCTCTTACCCCTCTACAATATCAATCCAAGATAGAAAGGTACTCCATTAGAAAGCTATCTCACTTAAAAAAAATAGTTTTTACACTGAAGGCCTTTCAAAGTTAAAGCATACAGTAACAGAGCATGCAAAAATTTTTAAAAGTACAGCACGTAGAGTACTAAAAACATATACCAAATCATAATGTTTAAGCTTGATGCAAAACTTAAAACACAGAAAACCTGACCAATCTTGACCCAAATATCAAAATGTTTACTAGTGCAAGCACAACATTTAGTTAATTGTACAAACATGGAATTTGGCCATGATATAAATATATCAATTAAACACATAATTGCAAACATACAGTTATTAGGTAGAATGGAAATAAATGAGTAAACAAATACATAAATTACTTGCATGGGAAAAAATGTTAGCAAATCAATATGAAGAATTTAGAAATGAAATTTATGCATGTATCACAACAATCATAGTTTGAAAAACAACATAAAAAATATTTGATAGAATAACTGGGGCACGACAATGACACATATACACGTATTACCATTTTGTAGTGTAAACAAATGATACTGACCTGGCTTGCAATCTGGCCACCAGTGAGAAGAGAAACCTGATGTTAGTGGAAGCAAGCTAGGTATAGTTTTAACAACATTCTATGACACACAGAATTATAACACTGCAATAGCATTTAGAATCCCGCAGTGTTCAGATGCCAGTCTCTACAAAGACACCTCACCTGTCAAGATGGTTGAACTTTGATACAAACAGGTCACAGGTCATGATATGTATTGACTGCATCACCATTTTTTTAATGCTACAGTGTACATATTCACTCAAAAAAATATTCAATACATGTACTGCTAGATCACCATTCACAAACTTGCATGTAAAAATGGAAGCTATATGATAACTAGACTGCTTGCAACATCCAAAGAATCAAAATCATACACAGATGTACTACAGTGCACAAGTGTCTGTCTGCTGTACACACAAACGAAGCTCCTAAACAAGAGCAGTTATTTGCCTCATGTAACAGCCATCTTACGCAAACTTTCCTTGCAGACTGCCGAATTGCTCCCACAACAAGCTGAGGTATCATGTGTGATCGCAAGCAAAACCTTAAAGGAAAAACGCATCTTCAGGTCACCTACGTGTATGTGACAACAAACTAAAGAAACCTAGAGGCTGTTGGTCAAACATGAAACATTCTGCCATATAGCACAGTGTCCACCACAGTAGGTATCATATGAATAGCAAAGGAAAAAATATTGCAGGAATGATGATTTCATACAACATGATATCAACTGTTTTTAAATAATTTAGCTTTATAGGAAATTATATAAATTAGAGAAAATTTTAGTGTACCAAGTATGAAAAACTCACCGTACAAAGGTCTTTCAAATATAACTTCACATAAAGAGACTTACAAGACGTTGCAATTTATTTTTTCTTTACAAAATATTTTAATTAGTAACAACTGAAGCATGGTTTTACCTTTCGTGAGTCAAAAAAAAGTTGTCTGTTCAACTGTTGAGCTATCTAAGGCTATGCACTATGCTTTCATATCTCCACAGCCATGCAACAACAGGTGGACCAGGGAGGGCAATTCTACAAGAAAAGTTGTGTAGCGTACCATGCTTGAGACATCTGCCAAATGATGATTTCACATGCCGGATACCTTCTCGCTTACACAGTCCATGCACTGAAAGGTTTGTAAGGATGAGAATAGCATGAACAGGTGCTTACTGTTTGCCACCAACAGCTCAGTTAACTCCTATGTGGTTAAGGGCAGTGGCCGGCAAACATTCAGAGACAAGAATATGGGAGCAGGAGTTCTTCGCAGAAAACAAGTGTGAGTTAGGGTATTTACTAGCTGCTAGTAATACAGTAGCACCCACACATAGTCAGCGAGCAGCTCAATATTGACAAGAAAAAGACTTGGCTACGAGGTGGTATGGCTTACGTTGCAATTAAGTATTTTGTGTAAATTTGCAACAAGCCACCAGTATTTTCCTTTACATAGCCTCACTATCTGTTCTTTCTACTCTGTTTCATTCTGGGAAGACCATATAGTTCACCAGCTCTGTCATTCTGAAGTGGCAAGACGAGACAAGATGGGACAGAGCAGGGAACACCAACCCGACAACCCCCTTCCTTAGTGATACGTAGGATTCTGTCAGGTTGGCAATGTCTTTTCTCGAAATGAGAGACTTGAAAACTAGTCTATGGAACCCTGTCCACTGAGACAGCACCGTTTGACATTCTAGAAGAATGTTGTTCACAACAGCTTGGAACACTATTCACATTGTTCATTGCAGTCATAATGGAGGTGTAGCCTTCGAACTTCAAGTTTGCGGTCACGTTGGAAGTATCGGTGGCTCTCATGCAGGCACACAGTAATCCTTGATTTGTTCCAGTATACTGCACGAAGAGGACTGTGTGCCCAACAAACTCCAATCACTAGATCCACTCGCATCCTTGTAATTATTTTAATCCAACCCACAAAAAAAGGTGGCAGTGAAAGGAACAAGTACATGACACACAATTAACTTTTTATAAAGTAACAAATATTATCATGAATGATTATACAAATTCACTACTTCAATAGAGACTGTATATAATCACTCACGGAACACACTCAACAATAGGGGAGGGGGGGGGGAGAGGTGAATTTCAGAGTGTAAAATATTGCCCATTAGGACTGAAAATAACTGTTAATAGAAACATAAAATGACAAATCATTCGCTCAATTTGTTATGTTGGTGTAAGCATGCAAAACCCACCATAGTTCTGTGTATCAACTAGTTGGCTACTGGTTGTGTTAGAAAGAAACCTTATGCCGCAAACAACACTGTGAATTTACTTTTCGTACATTTCCATTGTGTGTAACTAGCTTTTGTGTTTTCTTTCTAAAAACAATAATCGTTCAAACACAACTGAATAATAACCTAAAAGATGAAATTTGATTTCTCACAAATGTATGGGCTGTCTGTTTCTCCAATTAAAATCTAACACGTGCATTTGTGAGATGTTTTGGTCAGCGTTCAACATCGAGGTCTTTAACGCTGGTGGGGGTGACATGATGTGAGTATGGAGCAGCGCCGGAATGAAGAGGCGGGGGAAACTGACATCCCTGAGAAAATCCGCCAACCAGCGGCATCGTCCGGCACGATTCGCACATGCAAAAATCCGGGGACTGACCCTGCCGGGGATCGAACCCAGACTGCCTTGGTGGGAGGCGAGAGGTCTGACCTCTCGGCTACTGCTGCCCCCAATGTGCATTTGTATGGCTACATTGAAAAACATAGCTGATGTATGTTAATTTCTACCCAATGTGGAATAACATTCATATGAGATGATACTGCTTGAACTCCAACTAACATCACACATGTGTGGAAGTGGTTACTGGATGGCTGCATGTAAAAGCAAACACAAAGCACTGTGATAACTAAAATTAAAAGGTTTACATTTCATGGTACCAATTCCAGAAGGTATTCCAGCCAATATTACAACTCTAAATTAAAAAAGAAAGCCTCCTTAAATAAAATTGAAGATCTGCTTGCATATGACTGGCTTGACTTAATTGATCATGAGTCCTTACTCTGCAATGCACAGATGCAATGGAGAGCATTAGTATTATTTAAACATTTTATGATTAATTTTTACGAAAAAAAATTAATACTATAAACAAATAGAAATTTTATATTTTAGTTCACAGTTTGTGGGCGTACCCAAGGGGGTGGTTCTGAGGGTTCAAACCTCCTCCAAAATGTCAGTTTCCTTATGTAGGTATTATATATTATACAATGTAGAATATAGGTATTACAAAAATAATTGGAAACGTTAGTAAAATTTGTTAATATTACATTTAGAGACGTCAATAATAGATTACACTGAAATGTTAATGCAAGATGAGAGTTCGAAACCCCGTTTGAAAACTATTCCTAGGTATGCCCACGTCACAGTTTGGTACCTTACAATACATGTACATGACACATTATGTTGCAAAACAACTAAGTCACAATCATTATAAGCCTCATTTCACCACAACCCACTTTTATACAACACACAAACCCTAGAATGAGGTGATCCCCCACAAGTCCCAGAATAGAAGGACATGGTGAAATATTCAGACTACATATCACTTCCAGTATAAAATGCCGCTGATGTATTTTTAGAATCCTTCTGCATTTCTTTTCTAAGCATGTTTGCTGCAAGATCTGTTGGCCAGCTACTCTGACTGATGGCAAACTACAACATCCTGGTAATGTAGGATACCATGAATAAGTTTGCAGACAGCCAGCAGTAAGTAACAAACTAGGTATAAAGTACAGAAATGATACTGTATCACATCTATACATCATTTTAACTTCTTTTTTTCATATGTACCAAAAAAGTCAAAGCCAAGCAACAGCTAAGAGAATCAAACCCAGAACTCTGACCAATTAAAGCTGCTGGGGCAACATGCTGACACTAAACTAACACAATTATGGGCAGAATCAACAGACATCAACGCTAGGGCACATCTTTGGAGTGCATGTGGATCGACTCCCATTTCACTTTAGCTTGTGGCTGGACAGCACAAGTTGGGCTACTATGAGTATGATGCCAAGGAGGAAGGCGATTCACTTGACTTCGGGCTCGAGGTCCAATGATTAAATCTTTATGCGCACTGCATTGTGCTATGGGTTTGACCATAGATCAGTGAGTATTATCTAAGGCAGTGGGCGGAGCGGTCGTGCGAGCATGGAGGTTTTCTATTAGGTCCGGACTGGGACTATGAAGAGGGCTGCAATCAGGGATTTTTAGCAGTTCTTGACCGGCCTTCGCAGAGCTAAATCTTCTTGGCCTGCATAGGGCAGTAAGCTAGCTTAGCCTCTGCTAGGGCATTTTTGGGGTGGTGCGACTGAGTCGACCCCCATAGTAAAGGGTGATAGGGAGTGTGAGCGCGCATGAGAATAGGGTAAACTGCTGCGCTAGGGCAGTGTGTTCATCACCAAGTTGGGTGCACGCGGTAGGTGCTGAAGCAGTAATAAACCAGTACTGTTGTAGAAGAGAACTTTTTCTACTAGTTAAGACTACCCGCCCCTTCTGCAGGAAGATAGGAAAACCTGGAGCAGCCGAAATCCAACACACACGCACATGACAGCTGGTTGTAGGTCAGGAGTAGGCGCTGTCAGTAGGGCTCCTCTGCCTCACCTCCGTAAGGGGTTGAGCGCCGCTGAATCGGAGCCGAGGCCGTATGTAGTGTGGTGGCTACAACGAGCCTGAGCTAACAGACACATGAGACACTCCGAATATTGGAAGCCGAGGTGGCAGCGCCGTGCGGAGAAGCGTGCACGCAAGGCACTCGTCGTAGAAGCTGCGTCCTCCCACCAGCTGGACCAGGGGGCCATTAGCAACGGAAGCAGTAGCGAGTGTACCGTTTCCCGCACGAGTAACACCTTCGTACACGACGATATATTCCTTCCCCACTCCAGTATCTCGATCTTCCGACAAGCTGTGCCAGTACAGGCCCAAACGCAGCGTCGACGTTTGCGAGCCAAAACTCGAGGAGGGATACACGATTCCCAGTGGAGTGGGACTCAAGCTGTGGAAACACGAAATAGTGCCTTTCTACCCGTTAGCATACAGGCCAAAGGAAGAACAACAGTTGGAGGATGATTGAACATTTCCTTTGGTGGAAGTGAACTACGAGCCCCCCACCCCAACCGAATACCACGCAGCACCCTTCTCCAAAGAAACCTGGCAAAGAAGGTGGAAATCAACTGAGCCAGCCCATTGTTGAGAGTCCACCCACCCTGAGAGGTAAGAATTAATGGAACAAAAGGTAGTTGAAAACGACCCGCCAAACCAGCCCCCCCCCCCACCCCTACCCCATTTCGTAACAACCTTAAAGCAAAATCATTGCCCATTTTTGCAAACAAATAATATTAACAACAGTTGCAGTACTCCTTGTACGGTTGGTAGTGTATTAGCAAATGTAATTTTCGCACATTTTCTTGCTGAACTACAACTATCCTGAATTAATATTGAATGATAATGACATTATATTATTCGTATCTGGTACACGTTTTATAGCAACTAACGTAGGTTTACACGATAGATAAATAAAACTTGGTGAAACAAACACACGTCAGCGGAACGCGATAGCGCTTATGGTTCAGTCTCCATCATGCAACTTTGCGCTACAGTTAAAAAAAATTAACTGAAAGATCAGGACACGTATGTATGTACAAAATAAATGTTTTAACCTGTTCAAATACGTTTTTTTTAGAGTGCGAGAAAAGGCTAAGTTACCTTGTAAGATATCTCTTTCACACAAAAACAGTTTTTTGCACATTTAAATAAGGAAAGAAATTGCTCCACGACAAAAATTAGGAAAAATATTATAACCAGGTGTTATGTTTTTTTTTTAAATGAAAATACTTATTTGTTCATGCAATAGTTTTCAGAGTATTGAAAAACAGCCCAACAGACAAGTAAACAATGTGGACCATACAGAGACAAACAAAAATGTTAGCAGTGGCATATATGGTGGTTCAACAGGTGACTAGAAACACTGAATATAATACAACATGTAAATACTTATTATTTCTCCCTTCTAAGCTATGGGTTAGGCACATCCTGAACAGCAGGTTTTTAGCACTGTTATGAAGTGAGAAGAAGCAGCACCAGAAAGAATGGGTCGGCAATGGAACTTCAGAGAAAACCAGAGACAAATAGCATAGTCTGGCACAATTCCCACATGCGAAAATCCTGGTCAATATCACTGAGAATCAAACCAGGATTGCTGTGGTGGAAGGTGGGTATGGCTGTCGCAGCAGTAGAAGCACCAACCTGTTTTTTTTTTTATTTGGTACAGTCTTGAATACCAGGCTTATCAAGAATAATTTCTAGACATACATCCCTCCATTTACTGCAGCAACAATTTGCAAGAACAGTCCCATTTAATTTTAAGCTTTATGAAATACTTATTTTAAAAAAAACCTACAATCAAGCACCGTAGTTTAAAAAATAATTAATTAATTTAAATGCAAAAACCAAACACCTGCCATCAGCTATACAGGACTTTTTTCAAATGAGTTAGCACACCTTATTAATGTCAAACCAAACTAACAAACATAGCAGAGTTTTTCATAATCCCTGGTGCAGAAATTTAACACATTTTCTATTGAATGCTATCGTGTATGGTTCTGTATGTACCATAGAAAAATTCCTGAGTGTATTGAGGTGGTAAAAATTGATGTACTGTGAGTGCTGCAAGTGCCATTATTTTGACCCCTTCCCCCAACACCTGCCTCCTGACAATGCTGTGACAACCCAAGGGCCATCTGGCCTCCTCAGCCATCCTTTCTGCGAATGTGCATTAGTGGATGGTGAAACAGAACCCGACAGGAAGGAATATGTAAAACAGCGCTTGAAGCCTTCCTAACTAGACTACCAGCTGAGGAGATGGCTGCCCAGCCCCAAACTGGCTATTGCGTATCACAGTCATATAGGAGGGTTGGTTCCCCTCCCAAGGCCTGAATATAACTATAGGTACTCAAGCCTCTGACCCTAGGAAATACTCTGTGCCATCCTTTTCTGCGATGAGACCAAATCTCTTATGTATAGCAGATGCATCACATGAAACACTCTTAGTTACAGTTTTTCAAGTAATAATTAAATACAGCAGATTCTCTGTACAGCAAGAACTTTGTTATAATGAGCTATTAAAAGAAAATTATTTTTAAAAAAATCACAAAAATATTTCATGAAAAATTATAACAAATACGGCACTACTGTGTGACATGGGCTTTTAGCCAGTTACGTGAACTTGTGAAGCACATTACTCCCAACTGCCCCCTCCCCCTCTATCACTGTTGCCGTTAATCTTTTGGATGGTGCAATGCCTTTGACATGTTCTTCTGGCTTACAAACTCACCCCTGCCTATTCCAAGCAAGTAATTTTCTCTCAAAATAAAATACCATATGTTTACATGCGAGCAGATTCAGTATTTCTGTAGTCAATGTGACACTGCACTTCCAACATCCACATGTATATTCTGCTTTGGTTTATTAATAAAGATTTTGGATTACATCTTTGTATTATGATTATTGATGACCTATTCTATTATGTAGGGTTTTGGAATTTAATTTTTTTATATGATTTTACGACATGAGCACCAAAAGGAAAAAGGATTTAATCTCGCTACCAAGTCCATGATCATAATAAATATGAAAGGGAGAGGATCTAAGGCAGATGTTGCGGGAGAATACGATCTTGCATCGTCAAACTTTTAGAAGATTTTGAAAGAAGAATCTGTTGCTGTGGAGAAGGAAGGTTGGAACACAAAATGTGAACAGTTTGTGGTGGTTTGTTTACTAACAGCAGTGGCAGCCGGCAGGCGGTAGTTTGACACTGCTTCTTTCCTCCTTCCTCCCTCATCCTTCTAAACACATGGCCAGCTGTGACTATCACAGAGGGAGGGATGAAGTTGCAGCTAAGCATACAGTGAAAGAGACAGGAACAGTAGTCGGAATGCAGACGTGGTGACATCATACACATGATGTTGCCAGCTAGCGAACGTTGCTCAGTTGCTACTGCAGCATTGCTACTGCATGCATGCTGTACGGCTGTCTTGGTTTGCTTGTGTACGTTATACCTCCAGTACGTGTTGTGAGTCTCGCACACGTAGAATGTAAAATATCTGTTCCAGCATTTCTACATTAACATTTTATTTTAAAAGTCTTAGTTTTAAATGGAATTATTACATATTAGATTTATAACCTAAGCATTTTCCCATCCTTTAGGTCAACAATGCACATTAGTAAGTTATCAATGTACTACATGCACTTATATTCCAAGTTTGCACTACTAAAAGTAGGGTGTGTGACACAAGGGAGCAGTTGTGATGCAGTAACACTGTAACTGGTGGGTGGCAACGGGTTTGGTGTGAGCCACCAACCTTCGCACACGTAACTCAGCGGCCGTGTTATCGGCAAAAAATGCAGCAGCTGCCGATCCATCACAGAGTGAAAAGTTGTGCTGGTCGAATGATTGTGGAACACTGCAGTGAGCAATTTCAGTTCTTTTGAAGTGAACAACACCATAAGTACTGTACTTTGGGTATCATCATAAAGAGCAAATGTCAACATTTTAAAATAAAAAAAATAAGTTAGTTAAAATTTCACAGTAACAAGTTATTTGCAATTAAATAGGTTTAAAAATAATTATAATGCAATTTCTGGAAGTCCTTTCTTTTTTGTCAAAATAGGTTTAAGTTGGTAATAGGGATAACACACCTACCTATATCAAGGATCAAACCCAGAACTATAACACATTTTTATGACTGGGCTGTACAGTATTTGTAACTGACAGTAACATGTAAATAATTTATATCAAACTTTTGCATTTGAAAATTTGTTTTGAAAACACATTTTGCTTCAGTTTGTCGAACAACAACAACAGTATTATATCAAATTCTACAAGTAGCGCAAGTCACATTATAAAATTACTATTCTTCACAGAGCCAAAAACTTTGTCTTCACCACTGAACGCTAACCCAACTTCTTTTTTTACTTGTGAAATTTGCATTTGCCAGTCGATTCTGGGCAATTTATTACCCCGTCTTATGAACTTAACATATAATCTTGCTGTACTAATGAATTTTCACAATCTATGAACCAGCTGACTGGCAAGTTCACTAGTATTCTTTAAACCACTCCTTTCTAGCTACGATGTTCCTCAAAATAGTTTACATGGTGAATAAAAACAGACCACTGTTTGCAAAAATGTATCAGATAATCACACATAATTTCTTTAAGTTTCAAAATGTTTAATTCCAACACTGATTTTGTCTCAGGAAGAAATGGGAGTAACATGTGAAGGATAAAATGAAAAAATGAGAAGTTAACTGAGAGATATTAAACAAGGAAGAGTGGTACGAGGGCAGAGAATGAAGAAGGCATTTTACCAGGCTGACATAATCACAAACTGGAAACAACCTCTGCTGATGATAATGATGATGATTGAGTTTGTCATACAATTTTGTCTGAACAAATATGCCCCAAATATGAGAAAAAAAAGAATGTATTGATCCACATCGACTAATTCTATATCGACAAACAAATCTTTCACTACTACTAACTAGAATAAGTAAACTGGAATCACTATTAAAACTAGGTGAACACTTTCAAAGTCTTTCAATATGGTTATCATGTTTATGTTCTTAATTTTTAGTTATAGATAACGAGAGTTCTTCAGTTTCAGTTGTGTTGTTGGAGAAAAACCAGGGTGTCTACAGAAGTGACAAAATTAATTTTAGTGACTTTTTAGTGACCTTTCAGTGACTTTACCTGACCTAAGCTGCAATTTTTTTTCGCGGTATATACATATTTTCAATTTTACACTTTTGCCTAAATGAGTCGATTCTTTTAGAAAAATAATATTTACACATTAGGTATAAAAATTAATCCTAAAAACATTCCTAGGCCACCAAAATTGAAAATGGCTGAGTAAGCCAAATTAGAAGGTGGTATATTTGTTATTATAAACATCAATGACAGAAATCAAAAAATATAATTTTATGGCTGCAACATGATTAGCATGCAGTGATAATAAAATAAACTTACCTAGGTACTTCACCTGTAGTCTATCATACATTATTATTGATGGGTAGATGTCATACTAGTTCATTAGCTTCTGGCACTGAATTCTTAGGGTTTTTATGTTCCTCACACAAATAAATACAGTGTCAAAATTAGTAACTTAAATGGCCTAAAATAATTATATGAAGAGAAAACATACATAACTTATATAAATTTGTTAATGTCTGCACACAAAGTTAAACAGTAGGATATGCATAGCAGACTTCTAAACACAAGCACACATCTTTTTTACTTTTTCAT